>DWPA01004523.1:0-12742 GCA_018251375.1 Calpodes ethlius | reverse complement strand
TTGCGCTGTTTGCCATTTTATTTACTCTAACACAATTTTGAATAAATAAAGCAGTGATACCCGAGTAGTTCGAACATGGGTGCGTGAGTTCGAATCCTGCACGCATCTCTAATTTTCAAAAAGTTACGTGCGTATTACAAATTAATTATCACTTGCTACGGTGAAGGAAAACATTGTGAGGAAACCTGCACATCTGAGAGTTAACCATAATGTTCTCGAAGGTGTGCGTCAAGTCTGCCAATCCGCCGTCACCTCGTGAGAAGACACCCGAGCCCATCAGTGGGACAATTATGGGTTATAATGATGATGATGAACACAATTTTAACAACTTTGAAGTATCTGAGATATAATTGATTTCAATCGAAGCCATGTTTCCTACACTAGTATTGCCTATATTAATGTCTATTCTATCAAACACGAGTCAGTGGACGCCTACTCCGGAGATAATCTTTATAAATGTAATTAATGAACTCTGTGCGCGTTGCTACACCAACATGAGCTGCTATGGAAATATATGAAATAAATTGCCATGACAGTGGCGCCACCTGTCGAAAATTGGTCGTACCAACTTAGAGACCTTCATGGTCTCATACACAACAACTTTTCTAAAGATCGTCACATGATTAAATGTATTGTTTACGATTCTATAAAGCACATACAGACAAACATTCATTTTTATATATAAGAGAATTAATTTGAAATGTTTGTTTGTCACCTACATCATTGTTTACAATTGCCTCTGTTGCCCTCATACATCTCATTAAACGATAAATGAAATATTCAAAGAATGCAACTCTTGGCTCTACTTTAAGTTCTCAGTATTATGTCTTCAGACTTGGCTCAATTTTCAACCTAAATGTATTTAGTGACATTTACAAATTGTTTCGAATTTGGACAATTGTATAACTTTGTATATTAAATTGTATTGTCTGTAGAAAATTAAAATTACTAATACCGAGATTAATGATAACATTCTTAACTCTCAGTTTATCAATATAACAAAAGTTTCTAATCTGTAAATTGACGACTCTACTGCATCTACGTCTTAACGCGTTATTTAGCGCGCTAACAACAATTCTACTTATATATAGCCTACAATTTTTCGTGCTAATTATCACACTAATTAACGGGAAATTAATCCTTCCCATAAGTCCAGCATAAAGTTAACATTGACGTTCGCAGAGGTTACAAAGCATAAAAACCGTTATAAAATCAAGACAACACTGGTCTCTGCCAAACCATCTATCATAACCTCTACCCAATAGCATTTTCAAGCTATATCTCATATTTTATACGTTATATAAATTAATTTTAACCACTAATAGGAGGCAATAAAATTTAACGATTGATGTTTGAAGTTATGACAATAAAAAACCGACTTTTGGGCTACACGATTCTCTTTTTAACCAATGAAATGCCCAAAATGCTCTTTAAAATATTACGCTATGAGTCCTCCATCTTCAATTCGCACTCAAACGGCGTCATGTATACATTTCCACGGAGACACTAAAAATATAGCCAACAATTTAAATAGGTATCTATACTAATATTATAAATGCGAAAGTGTGTTTTTTGCTGTTGTTTCACGGCGTAATGGAGCAACCTTATGGTATAATTTTTGGTGTTGAGATAGTTTGGAGGATGAAGTGTCATAGATATTTCAATTATTATTATTATTTATTAAAGTCTATTAAAGTGTATAATTCAGCCAAATTAAACAAAGTATTTCACATAAAGCGTTGCCTAGCAACCAATATTTAAAGAGACTCAACAACTTTTTTATTACTATTCTATTTTTACACGCGGATGAAGACGCGGGTAATATGTGTTGATAAATATATTTTTTAAACTAGTTGTATTACATTTTGATTAGTTTGTTCTCTCTCGTATATTATCTTTATCGTCACTTGTAATATTGATATCATCCTATCATTACTAAAAATAAGTATTAATAGTTTTAAACCGCTTTGATTATCTTCCTATTGTTAATTGTTTGAAAGGAATATAATACTTTTAACATTAAACTACCTTCTATTCGAGCACATTACGTTAGAAAAAGGACACGTATGTAAATAAAAAAAAAGTAATTAAAAAATCTCAGTGCCTGAATAATTCAATATCCCTCAATAATTCAATAAACCCAAAGATAATAGGAAGGAAAGATGATTCCAAACTTTTTAAAACAATCGCCTCCCTATAAAGAGGAAAGGCGAGGCATAATTCACAGTTTTCTATAAATCGTCGAATATTGGCCTGCCAGGGGCAGTTGCCAGGCGCAGTATAAGACAGACACAGCAATTTAAATGCCAACTACAGTGGGGCTATCACTCTTCTCAATTTTATAGCAGTTTAGTTCATAAACTTTATACAAGCTATCTGTATGAATAACAATTATATATACTTTTTAGCTTTATTTATATAACATGGAAATTAGGCAAACGCATTGACTTAGGTAACCGGCTTCTGGCGCATAAGGGGGACTTTGAACGGGGGATGGGTTCAAATCAATTTTTTTGACCCAAGTGGCATAAAAAGACGCCTGTCGGTACGTACTTGAAAGATAACAAAATCCAGGAGGGCAGCTACACTCTCCTACCCCTCCCACCTCGTTGTATATGTTGTTTCATAATTGCATAGTCGTCGCACTATCAACCTCTGAACCATTACTAACTACTAACCCACACTAACACAACACACACACAACATTTAGGTAAAATAACATTTGTTAGTGAGGATTTACGAACTGATGTGACCTGTCACCTCGTAAACTTTTGGACTACTAAAGATTAACAAGTGGATTTCTTCTCTTTTCTTAGTCAGCTACGAGTTGGTGATAGCACATGTGCTATTGATGTGGTTCATATGGTCTTTACTTTGATACAATAATCGAAATTGTCGCCGAATTTTATGTGTTTAGTTGCCATTATAATTGAAAGTCACATAGATTAATTGGTCAACATCATACATATAATAAAATTGTACGTCATCAATTTATGAATGTGGAAGACGTTATAGATAAATTACTAGTAGGGTATTTATAAACACAATAGGTCTTGATTTTAGAATAATCTCGAACGATTTTTAGAATTCTATTTGTGCGATGTTCCGACTAATTTGAGACACCACTTCACTGGTTTGAAAACCATTTTATAATAGTATAGTATAGATAAATTTTGGTGTTTGCTTGTTTAAAATCATGATTCAGAAACAAAAAATGTATGTAAATTTAAATAACCCCACCTATTATGTGTGTGAGTTACCTACTAGTACCTAATACAACGCTAACTGAATGAATGACAGACAACTTTACAATAGACTCAAGCATGACACCTTATGTACTTAGAATTATAACGTTTATAACCGCAATAGTTGTACATAAAGTGAAAACATTTCAAGGTAGCCTTTAAAGATGAAAATGTTGGTATATATGGAAAAAACATCACCATTTTCTTTATAAAAACCGATTAGGTACCACTTCAAAAATTAACACATTCTCACACTTTTTTGCGTGTCAAAAATTGTAAGTAAGTACACGATATTACCACACACCTTTTTCTTAAGCTTCACTTTAAACCAACTGATATTAATAAACTAACGCTCTAAGCTTTACAAGTTTATGTTTATATAGATATTCCTTACAGAGTATGGCATCAAAAAGGGTTTAAAAGATTGTATGAAAATATAACGGTATATAATTTCCTCGGACGAAGTCGCGGTTACCAGCTTGTTTTACATACATTTTTATTTATTAAATTTATGTACAAACTAAAAATTATTCTCAGACATTGCGTTACGATGACGCAAACGCCATATTAAACATAACGTAATTTGAAATGTTGACTGCTCATAAACACGCCGAATAGAAACAATACGGTTTTATAAATCTATCAAAGTTGTCTGGATTGAAACCGGTAATAGTTTTAAAATACTTATTATGTGTATACATTGTATAGTCGCATAAAATATTCTGTTCACTGCGTGAACGTGTAACCTAAACTCCTACAATACAATACGAGATAGGACTAGGTATATAAATTATATTTATTGTATACCAACTGTATCCTGTGCGCGTTGCTACGTCATAGACTGAAATAAACCTAAAGGCAAGACGTCACACAAATATTCAATTCATTTTGATTCATTTTATTGATTTTGTTCATTTCAAAAAAAATGTGACAGTGTCGCCATTAAACATTGGTGGTACAAACTCAGAAACGTTCGTGGGCGGATGCACGACTACTTTGCTAAAGATCATTACATAATCAAATGCATAATTTACGATTATACACATTGTGAGGAGACCCGAGCCCAGCAGTGAGACAGTGGGGTTCTGATGGTGATGAACCAATATAACAACTAACTTTAGTTGACGCCGCGGAATGAAATACAGTTTTCTACACAAGTTTGTATCGGTAACGTGAGTCGTAGCGGCCGTATAGCCGACGCGTAGACTACAAGCTGCAACATATCCGATTTCTTCTTTCCACGTCTTCACCTTTGGCCATTGGTTTAGACGCATTGCTTCGCTTCGGAATTCATGTATTGTTTCTGTTACCATTGTTAAATTTATTGTTAATAGCTGCGTCTAATTAAGCCTTAATTAATACCTTAAATTAATGTGTTAAGTAGAACCTACACTCACACACTACATTATTATTCTTTAATTTGGTTATTTTCATACTTCAGTAGCGGAAAATACTAAAATATAGTAAGACTAGATATTTCCCGCGGCTACGCGGAAAATAACATGCGTGCGTGAAAATAGCAGATACAGAAAGGTGGTCAATTTCTTTCTATCAATGGTTGCCAGGCAACGCATTGTTGTTAAACACTTCGCTCTTTTTTAAGGTGGGCCGCTAGCGTTCCGGCTCTTCAACCGGAATCGCGATCGTATGTTATGGTGAAAGGTCTTAGAACGTATGCCATTCGCAGACGGTGTTTAATGGAAAGGCGCCCAGAGGAGTCCCACATAACCGACAGGGACGGCTGTGTCGGTATGCATGAGCATTCACCGCCTTCCTCCCATACAGAAAGTAGTTCAATTCCCTGTGTGTGGAGGCAAAAAAGAATATTCATCTAAATGGATCTTTCCACAAAAATGGGATGTTCTTTTGCGGTAAAAAGTAGTCTGTCGTAGTTATCGTCCTCCCAACTATCTTCAACCCAAAAATCATCCATATTACTCATATGATTATTATTTTTTATGAGACAAGCCGACAAAAGAACAAACGGGCCTACTGCTCGTAAATGACCAACACCCTTACGAGGACATTACCGATGCGTTGCCGGCTAAGGAAGAAAAGAGAAGAAAGAAAGGTAGATCTGGCTCTCAAGTTCCCATCCGGATTACAACGATTTCATATTTGATTGAGTTTCGACTCAAGTGGGTGGTAACTAGCTAGGCTTTACAAAGATTAGAAATCCTAAAGATGGTAGGTGACCATCGTTGCCTATGGACACCGGTAGTATCAATTTTGTTTTGTTACTTATATATAATTGGTATGATATTGTATTTTTTTGTTACTTTACAATGAAGTAACACCAATCTTAAATGTTATTATTATTAATTTTATATAAAGTACACGAGTCTATTGAAGGTTATTTGTTTAAATATATGTTTATATATCTATATGTACATATTTTATATAATTCTTCTGAATAATACCGCACATAAATGATAAATAAATCTTCGTTACATTCAGTCACAATCATTTAATAATAACTTATTACAGTTAATATCAATAAAACTTTTGCTGTTAAACATTAATTTGTACCCGAGTCTGTTTAAAAGGTGGTCACGGATAAAAGTGTGTAATCATCGCAAGTTTTCCTCACGTCCTTTTTTCGTACATGCTATTCCATGCTTTAACTGGTTGGTGTAGGATTCAAAATCGAGGGACAGATTTGAAGGTGGTGAGATAATCTTATTGCTAGTACGACGTGTTTGAATAACAAATGAAAGATAATTAACCGGGCCCGTTGTAAATATTGTCGGCGCTCGGATTTCGTATGGCGTGATGTGCTTGTTTCGTAACAGGGAATGAATAGAGACAAATATTTAATTTATATAGAATTAAATTTAATTTTCTTAAATAATATCTAATTATAAGGCATCCACAACTCTCCGAAGAAACAATAGGAAACTTCAGATGGTTTTCGAAAGTTTTCAGTATGCTAAACCGATTATTGACCGATGGATTGATCAATGTCCAATGTAAAATGTATTTTAGAAGATTCAGAAGAATTGATTTATAAGATTATTAAGTCGCACCAATAACATGAATATTACAATAAATTCAGGCAAATTAAAATTACTATCTTTCTGAAACCGATAACGTGCAAAAATTATAACTAATAAAACATCTAATAAAACCAAGTAATTCAATACGATTGTTTTTTTGTCAATATTACTCGAAATAGGATAGATATCGCGACAGAATATACATCAAATTAATAAGTTAAAATAGACTATGTTTTATACATAACATATATAAGATCAAATATGTGATATAAAAGCTAAACTGTGTTAAAACTGTGTTATTCAATAAAAATATGTTTCCTGAGCGTTAGAGGTCGACTCCACATATTTCCCTGTCCATCGTAGTCTCGATCGCTAATGGTTTTGAAGTATTTGCGTTCAGCTCACCTACCCTTTGTTGCCATATTTACGTACGGTGCCCATTTGCGCCTTTTGTTACAGCTGGCAACCCTGCAAGTGTAAACATTGGACGATGTGCCAATTTATTTGATTTTTATACGGCCGCGCTACCGGCGATGTTGGTGCAATTTCTTTTCTTTACTACTTGGTTTTATAAAAAAAATGGCGTTTCAATGGCGTTGCTTCTGTACTATTAACGGTTTTAATTTTGTAGTCAAAAACTAACTATAACATTAGTAAAATTTGTAATTAGAAAAATTGTCTCTTCGATAAAATCAAATGTTAATTAATCTTATTTAATACATTTTAGAAAATTGACAGAATTATTTATGTCTTTAAAATATCACTAGCAGCTAGATGCAGTAACGAACATTATATATATACACTACTTTAATTCCTAACATTTCATCATATCGATGCACAAAACCCCATTATATATTTTAATGAATCATTATTCTTGTTCAAAACGCATCTTTAAGTGAACTATAGTCGCCTTAAGTTGTTTGTGCAACGTCATTAAATTAAACATTCGTTAACACAAATGCTGCCATTATGTAATGAACATTTAACGCAGAGCTTTGTGCAACTAACTGTAATCTTTTACTGGATATATGATATTTTAAACGTTCACTAAGTATTAATGCATTTTAATACATTTCTATGCAAGAAGCGCCATCTACCAAAAAAACGATAGATACTCCTTATTACCAGAAGTAATATACGAGAGCGGTTATTACCATTCAAACATACATACAACAGTACAACTCAGTTACGTCACTTCAACATGACAATTTTTATTGTCACTATTACGAGATATAACAGTAACAGCGCACGCCGCTGACGCGTCACACGTAATCGCGCAAATAAATCAGCCATTATCTCGCCTCTTGAAGGCAACGAACGAAACGACACCAACAAATGACCGCCATTTTTCTCCGGCATCCGTATCCGAGGACTCTGTCAATATATCCGCGGCGGTGTGGTCTAAGTTGTGAGCGTTGGCGTCTCAACGTAGTAGTTGATAGTTGAAGGAGATAGAATAGTTTTTATTTGCTTCGTGGAGATATGAATAGTTTTAAGTATAATTGCGATTAGATCAGGTTTCGAAAACGAAAACGTTAGACGAGTTATCAAATATACATTATACTTATACTGTTTTGAATAATGTTGTCAAATAGATAATATCTAATAATTTTATTTTGAGATTATCGCAATGAAATTTGCCACAATTTTGATTTTACAGGTAGATTTACAACTGACTACTGAATTGAAATCATACCTGTTTTAACCGCTCCCGCTCTTAACTTACACCCCCGCCCCCATCTCTCGCCCCATCTGCCGCCCTAACCACTGTTATATTTTATTTGAGTCATAAATAACCTTTTATTACACATATTTTGTCGTGTTATAATAACTAATGTACCCACTCTCAAATCGCATGTAACGCTACGTTACGCTTTTTTTGTTATTTATTCGCCCTGTTATTGTTATTACCGTTCGCCCTAGTAAAATAAATAACATGATGACGTTTTGGAAATGCAATTGTGTTTATTGTTTATACAGCCGAATAATGGAAGTAAACGAATTATTTTTGATAGATAGAGCACGGCATGGAGCTTTCGGACCTTTATAAAATAAGAGGAGAAAATAGGCCTGCAGTTTATTTGGTTCTAGACAGCTTAGATTACATGAATATTTACGACTAATTTCAGACGAGTAAAATTGACTTTTAAACACTCTTTTGACATAATTTATTTATTTAAATTTTGTGACAGTACAAGAGATTTATAAGCTTGACAACTTACTAAGACAATAGTAAAATGGTTCACTTGTCATATCAATTATTTAATCATGCATGGTATTTTATAGCATGTGTTTGATTTTTATATGTATGTAGAATAGATATAATAATATAATATAATAATGATTCTACTATCCCATATAATAATATTATAGAATCACCATTTACTTTTTTTTTTTTAATAAAAGAGCAGGCAACCAGCGCCCCTCAATACTGATGCTTTCACTTAATGTTTTGGAATAAATTGATAACAATAATTAATAATTATTATACTATTTTATTAAAACAGTTTCTTAATTATAATTGTAATTTACATTAGTTTACGAGCTCTAGTAAGTTTGTGTGTATGATGGTAAATTGTTATCTTTGTCAAAGGATATTAGAAGGCTGTATATGGTAGTAAATATGTCCTGTTTGCCCTGGGAGATACCATCATTTCCCCTATTTTTGACGTGTCTACTCAAAGGTAGCAACCCATCCGTCATCAACATTGTGAGAGACGGATTACTAACGATTATTAACTGCGCTATTACTAATGTTTAATAACAGCATTAACGCCCACAATCGTCTTACTAACACATAATAACAAACTGGTATTCGTATTAATATATAATACTAACTGCACTTACTAGCTAATAACAGTCTTTCCTAATAAGAGTCTTTCGAAGTTTTTTACAGACACTAATGCGTGGCAGAGAATGGTGGTACTGCAAGCTCGATTGCTATCCTTATCCCAGTAAAAGCACCCGAGTTACCATCGATATGCCTTATAGTGTAACAATATGAAAAAATATCTTTACAATGTACGGGTATGTACTCAACCCACGTCGATAAATGTGGGCTATTATATTGGCAGGCCACACAAATTATTGCGGCTTCCCATAACGCAACAACCCTTCTTGAAGTCCGATTTTATTTAGGTACAACGTAATTCCTAGAACAAAATCAAATATATTTGGGTGACCCAATATTACAGAAACTATGGGATAATACAAATGTATTGAAATAACGTGTGCAACTATGGTAGGAAAGCGAAGACGAAAGCAGATGCGAGACGTACTCGTAAGTTAAAAAAAAAATTACTTATCTATCTCAGCATACCATATTCGTGAGGGTCTTGTTAATATGCCTCATGGTACAAGGCAGAATCCAAGGCACGAGGCTCCACGGTAGATGACCTATGCGCTGGACCGTTCAGATTAAGTCTGTTATTGGTGGGTCACTACGAATGTACCAAGATGACCGTTAACAGGAAAAAATGGCGAGAGTATAGGCTCGCAAAAAAAATATTTTCTACCACCACATGGCGACCACGATCGCTCTAACAACAGTGTATCGACTAAGAATTATGTCATATAAGTGGACGGGTCTCATTTTTGTGATTTGGCGATGCTTTTATTAAAGACTTCATAATCTTGAAGGATTTTGTTTTGGTTTTTAAACTTTTTTATCAATCCTCCTGTAATCATCCTTTATTTCAATGGACATTTTAATGAAATTATAAACAAATTTTATTTTCCGTTAATTTGTGTATCAGTTAGCGCGTTAATTGGTTCGGTAAGGTTTAGCCACATTTGCAGTGTCACTGTTAGCGTGCTTATTAACGTGTTAGGTCACAGATGTAACAGAGATATGATATATATTCGTTTTCTCATTTTAGAATAATCACATGCAAAATGTTTTAATGTAACTTGATTTTAGAGTCCAACGGTTACTAAAAACGGCCCACTTCTACCATCTTGGCCCGTCGACTTAAAACAGCTACCAAACTAAGAAACTGAGTTAATTTACACAGTATTAAAAGGAACGGAAAAGTGCAAACACATTAACTTAACAGCGTAACAAAAACTCGTAAAAAGACAGGGTTACAAATTCTCGTTTCAATGAATCGTGACATAAAATATGAAATGGTAGGGTGGCTTGATTGATGGAGCGGGCATAATTGGCTCTCGTCCGCATGTTAATGAATCGTGTGTAATGAAAAATGATTGTCCGAGCCGGCCCCCGTGATGTATGGTCACCCTACTTCGTGTCAGCGATGCAAATGGCTGTCGCATTGTTTGTCAAGCGTTAGTTCGTATTAAGTGGATAGGGAACAAATGACGGGTAATGGTGAGATATGTCAGTTGTGTTATTGTAACAGATTGGTTGATGAATGTTTTTTGGTGAAATAGGAAATATGATAACTCGTTTATTTGTTTTCATAATAGGTCGTAACTACTTACACTTAGGGGTACGTTAATATATTCCGAAACCTTATATAAGAGCCTGATGCCTGAAATATATACTTTCAAGAAAACACTGTGGAATGTAGAAGATATTATGTAATAAAGTGGTATTTATTTAATTCATTAAAAGCTTTATTCAATAAAAATAGTTAAATAGGAATCGACATCTATCAACTGCAACCACAGATGAGGCTTTAGACAATATAGTTTATTTAAAGCTTTTTATATGCATATTGTTTGAAAAGTACTTCGGCATTCTTTTAAAGGTAGTTTAGAACATGCACGTGAAGTATTAAATACTATTGGTTGACTTGCTGTATTATATTTTCAAATACCCATTGATACCTTATCATCGTCCACATGAGTTATCCTAATATTAATTTTTTTTTTTTTCAAATTAATATTCTTTTCTGCCAGTATGTGGTTGATATTAATAATTGATATTATTGGTTTAGTTTTAATTTGTATTCTTGTTTTCATTTTAATACTTCTAATTTTGCATGTTTTAACTTTACTTTTACTAGGCATTGTTTTCTTAAACAAACGAGTATATGAAATATTTTTCGCGGATTCCTATACGGCAACCGTACTCATCTGAAGATAATTGGAATAAGTTTCTTTATTATTTGTTGGTTTCAAATTTTGGATGCAAATTTAATGCAATGAGTTACGATTTAAATATTGAATGGGGATTATTAATTTTCTTTTATTAATACATCAACTTTACAGTAAATTCATCCGCTGTGTGTATTGTTCTACATTATTCAGGCTCTAGTGCAGTAGAGACGATTACTGATTTCATTTCGAACTTATATGCGTTCTATAGCATAATTACCACTTGCTTTGGTGACGTCATGAGGAGATGTGCGCACATGAGAGTTTATCATAACGGTAACCTTTAATTTAAAATGGAGCTAAAAATCCATTTACTAGCTCGTGATCATAGTAAGGACTTCTTCTAAAGATATTAATATTTTATTTATTTATATACATTTATATAGGTAAATACGTATTTATGAATATATACGAGTTATATGTATATTTGTACGTAGGTATTAGTATGTGCATTTTACCTTACAACACCGCTTCTCGTGCATTTCTGTATGGTCCAATGGTTAGCTGGTACGTAGCATTGAACATTAAGCTCGCCATCTGTACCCGATATTTTATTGTGGTCAATAAAGATTAAATTAATAAATAATATTTTCAGAACTTTGCGAAGTCTACCAAATCTTATTTGGCTTGAGGGACTATGTGGCTGAGAGTCATATGATAAGAGGAAGCCTGAGTTCAGCAGTGGAATAGCTATGGGTTAATGATGAATATTTACAGAATCTTTGAATAGTTACAAACTTTTCCTGCTCTATCTAATCGTTAGTAGACTATCTATGAATAGTCAGCGAGTCATACTTTCTTACTAAGGATATAATCGATAGATAACAAATTTCAAAGCCTGCTCCAACGGAAATAATAACAACGTTCGATTCAAGCGATTCTAGCAAATCATTCTTACTTAAATTACACCGCCCATTCAATTAAATTAGCAATTTATTGTTACAATGTCTAACGAACCAAAGAGTATAGTTTCGCAGTATCTGCGCCATAAATTTATTAACGCTCGATTGAGTCCATGGATTGAATCGGCAATTCACAGATTATAAATCGACACCATCTGTTGAGTTCTGACATTTGCTTTTAGAAGAGCGATGTCATAAATATAATTATTACAATAGATTGAATCATATACACGATTGATGTTAATTTGTTTTACGGTAATGGAATAATTGAAGTTGTTAATGGAATTTGTAGAATAGTTTTTAGATTCAGTTTTATGTCTAATTGTTTTACTGTTAGTTCACGAGACATGTACGTTTTGAAATTCATGAATTAAATATTTTAGATGACTTATAAGGTAACCAGTACATATTCATATTATAAATGCCAAAGTATAAATGAAAGGTATGTTTGTTTGTTTGTCCTTCTTTCAAGGCGCAACGGGGCATCGTTATGGTATGATTCTTGGTTTGGTGATAGTTGGAAAGAAGACGACTACTA
>DWPA01004522.1:0-12743 GCA_018251375.1 Calpodes ethlius | reverse complement strand
AGCTTTTTTATTTGTAATTGTTCATTTGAAGTTTAGGATTAAACTATTGTATGTAATGTAAAAGAATTGACAGGACAGACGGACAGCTAAAACCAGCACTGCGGATGATTCCTGACATTGGCATGCAATAACAAGTCCCATGAAGACACGTTGAATACTTGTAGTTTTTAAATGCTGAAAACTTAATTAGCTTTAGTACTCGAATGAAACCAGCTCAAACAGTAATTGGCAGGTACACTACGATATACAGTAAAATCACGTGCGTCATTAGTTTAATAACCACCTACTTGGAAAATTTTATAAAGAACTTATATTGTGAACTAAACTAACACGATATAAATAGAACGCGTGCGGTATATTTATCATTAAATGCATACTACGAGCTTCACACAAAATCACGCGTATCGGAAGTTATCAAGGCCATGTACTATGACAAGCGCTACCTGTGACCTGCGACCCGGCGACACGTCGATGAGAAACTGATACGATAAGCGCGCCCTATGAATTTTAGTGGTTGCGAAATTATGCCATTTCTCTTCGCAGTGCCTAGTCTGATAGTATATTTATATCGATTACAAATGGCGATTATTATTCGCAACGATTAAAATTCGTTACGAGTGCTCGGTTAACTGTTTAAGCATTGTAAATTAATTGGACACTTCACTAGAAATATTTTAGAAAACGCAAGAACCGTATGTCGTGAAGACATTCATATTTAGTGTGTAGAACTTCACAATATAAGAGATCGTTTGAATATTGTTAAAAATATAAAGCAGTTAAGAGTTATCATTAAACTGTAACTGTTCAGCAACAGAGCTCGGGTGGGCCCCAATTAAAAGTTAAATGCAAATACAATCAGCCAAACTGAGTGGACATTACGTAAAGAACATTATGAATTCTGTTCATTAGACTTTAATTAAAATGCGCAAGATAATTTGAAGAATTAGTTTGACAAAAGTTCGTGCATCGAATATAATAATAGACGTAAAAAAAGTAAAAACATCTAAACCTCTTCTCCATCACTTGTAAAGTCCAAGCAAGTTATAATTTAACATTGTTAAATGTGTGATGAATTGGTGAACTATGTATGTCACGTCCATATTGACCCGTCGGACACGGGGGAGCCCCGCCCCGGCCGGGGCCTGCGGTCGTGGCCGTGTTTCACTTTACTCGACCATTGACATATTATGCTACAGTCGCTACACTGTAGCTCCCCCTGCAGCCGAGAGACTGCGCAAGCAATATGGGCATACGAATATCACCTCAACTGGAAACATAAACATTCTTAAAGTTCCTTTAGAAAACAACGCATTATACAGTGTACCTCAATGTACTCGACTGTACTCAAGTAAATCGTTTATGACCCTATAAAACGAGCGATAAAGGTTGCGTTCTAGACCCAACCGTTGTCAAATTGAGCGTTTACAGGCTGTTGATGTCATGTCGATTAAGGCAATCTATCCTTGATAGCTCAACCTCAGAGCGATAACCTATACTAATATTATAAATGCGAAAATTTTTATTTGTCCTTCTTTCACGGCACAACGGAGCGTCACTGTGGTATGATTTTTGGTTTGAAGATAGTTGGGCGGACGACGAGTACTATAGGCTACTTTTTACCGCAAAATAACATCTCATTTTTGTAGAAAGATCCATTACGATGAATATTTCAGCCAAAGTATTTAACAACAAAGCGTTGCCTGGCAACCATTATAGAAAGACATTGACAACTCTTTACTGTAGTTCTTTTCACACACGCGAGCGGAGCTCTGGGCAACATCTATTAATGATGACAAAAAAACATTTTTATCCACTACAGGTGAATATTTTATGTTCGTTTACTAGCACTAATAGTTAGTTTAAAAGCTTCTGTATAGGCAACAACAAAATTAAAATATTTTATTAATAATTTCTTCTATAGCCATTCTCAATGTTAAAATAATTACATAATAGCGTTAGTTATTAACACTACGTATTGAAAATGGTCGTCAACTGACACTGCATGCTGCATCGAGCCAAATATGCCGAGCATTATACGTCATTATTAGTACCGCAATTTAAGGCAATAAAGAAAATTCCAGAAATTCCGATCATTGGTGACTGCTACTATAATGTTTTAAATATATATTATAATATTCGGTATACTCAATGTTGCACGAGAACCTCGCGTTGTTTTTGCGCATTGCGTATCGTATCACTGGGATATAGCATCGAGCAGATAACGATTCTTTCATTGTGACGAATGGCCTGCACTGCACGCCAATCAACCTAACACCGAATACTGACACGTGGGAGAAAAATTGATAATAGTGCATGGGAATATTGATTTACTTTAGATTAGATAGCAGAAAATAATAGAAATCCGGTATCCGGTCGGGAATATTGTAGCAGCTATTTTCTTCGAAATCAAAATTCGATTATTTATATAGGTATCACATATATGGTGATAAATATATATTTATCACCATATATGTGATACCTATATAAATAATACATTAAAGGATACAGCGGAGTTGAGAATTGTGGCTTACAAACCCCAAAAACTTAATTAAAAAAATCGAAATTCAGGAAAGAATAATTATCATGGAGACTAGCAGATTTCTCTAAATAGGACGTAGCGGACACAGTACATTAGATACGATGTCTTGTGACCCAGAACCGTCTTCTTCAAGAAACTTTCTATGTGGGTTCAGGGAGCAAAATCAAATGGCATATGACGGGATCGTTTCATTAAGGCGGGGTAAAATTAACTTGCACTCAAAACGTCGTTACATAGTTTGTCTGTACGTCAAAAACTATGCGTGTGGAGCAGAGGAAAGTTTAGTAAACCGAAACATTATTACGTTTGTTATTTGTCTAATTATTAAAATTTTCTTTCATCTGGAAGACACTTTGAAATACCAAAATCTCAAAAGGATAAATATTCCATGCCCTTCCACGGTACGAAAGAAGGAACAAAAACAAATCCGCAAACCGGACTGCAATCTACACATATAAGTACAAAGCCGGCCGAGTACCTGGTGAAGCCAAGTTAGGATTTCTGATCACGTAATAAACTTAAAGAGGTGCTTATTCAACTCCACGAACTCAGCAATTTGCATTGAAGAGTAGCTGCGTAACCATATTCACATTCATATTGCTGAAAAACTCTTAGACAACCGCACGTAAGTAGATTCGTAAGTACAATTCTTACTTATTTACTACTAATCATTGTGAACAGTTACCCCTGTATTCACATATAATACTATGAAATCTCACAGTGAAATATAAATTATGTTTGTATCCCCATTAATATCACTCTAATTTCTTTAAATATAGCTGAAAAAAAAGATGGCAATACGAATAATCAATCCTCCCCCTCATTTACTAGATACGTAACTAGGGCTAACGATGTACTTCTCAATTTCACCCTTAAGGAGTGTATCCTTATAGGCCCGTATCAATATACCGATCTCAGCTTAAGAGCTCAACCTCAAGATTTGATTTGAGACGTTGACGTATTAGTTTATACTTTATTAATTATATGCAACTTATTAGCGATTTATTAGATCTCGTTTCGAGAGCATATCACCAAATATAGATCTAGAGAGCGCCATTGAGGTCGGTTTGTTAATAGGGGTCTTAGATCCTGATTCATGCAGTAACAGTCGGAAACCGACTGAGGTCTACGTGGATACGATGACTACACCAACGTCCTTCAGAGATACCTGCCCCACTACGGTAATAGGATAATTAATGTTAATGATATTTAAACGTAACTCATCTTACTCATCGTAGACTGCGCACATTCTACTATCAACGGGTACCTTCTCACGATGTTTATGACAATAATTCGACCCAAAAACCTAACAATCAGCATCCTGTAGTTTATCCGATAATTATTCAAGTTTTTGTTGAATTAATGTTCCTTCGCACCAAACACCGCGTTCATTAACAAGACAAAACTGGATAAGGCAAACGTGTTACTTTAAAAATCCCAACAGCAAAAGGTCAATGACCCTCGAGGACCATAATAAATGGTTGACGCGTAAGAACAAGCACAAAAGAACATTTTTCTTTACACTCTCGTAATCCCAACCCTTGGTGTTAAAATCACGCTCCGAACAAACAGACGATATACTCGTGTATACCAAGTACTCGTGCTGTGTATCGAGGACACCAACGCCACCGCGCCGCTCGGTAAAGGTACGGTCGTGTTTTGTCTCCGTGTCTTATTTGTAAAACTTCCATGGCTTGCAACTTATTGTACTTGGAGGCATATAGCTCGCTTAGTTTTGGCATGGTAATAGATGTAGAGTTCCCAATACCTAGTCTTTTACCGACTAATAATTAGCTTCATGAAGTCGCTCATTAAAATAAACATAAAACAAGTAATTAATTAATAATAATAATAGCATACTGAAATAAATAATTAATTAATTAGTAAAATATCGTCTAAATTTGTTTTGTGTAACGTTGTGTAACTTAAAGAAGCTTTAATATTTAAAGTTCGTTTCTGCAACTGGCTTTAAACCTTATATTGACTCAAAATGATATTTGACTGAAAAGTTACACAAAAGCATAATCGTTAAAAAATCGACGCCTCATTATGACTGCGCCTGCGTGTTTTAGTGGGTAACTTTAAAAAAAATGGTTTTCCATAAGTTAACGAGCACGCTTATTCGCCACGTATAATTAAAAAGCAATTTAATAACAACACGACGTTAAACGAGAGATTTTTAACATGCTTTGATTGCATAACCGGCCGGGGCCTGAGTACGCATAACCTGACATACTTTTTAAGCCAACCCTATATTTATAATGTACGCGCTGAGTTTGCATAACATCGAGAATGTCGACCGGAGCGGATATTACCATGTGGACGTTTCACATAAAACAATTACACAAAAGTTTGAGATATTAAAAAAATATACTTTTTCTCTATATACTAATACAAGCTCTATATAAAGTCGGAGGCGCTCAATCTTCGTCCTCATCTTTAACCTTCGTATCTCAGAAGTGGACAAGAAAATGGTGACGTTCTGTTTCAATATCTCCTTCTAGAACGAAGCGTGTCGTATTCATAATGTATAGTGGTTGCAACTAATACTCATTTTTAACCGAACCGTCGCGATGGTATAGGGATGCCCTGGGTGGTGGTGTGGCCATATACCACTGAGTGTCATATCTAATCGTTTGCGGAAAAACTATCTTAATTTTCTACGTTTCTATAAAGATGTGCGTAAATTCAACGGACAATCGAAGTTGAATATAATAGCGTTCGATTCCATATAATAATAGATCTCGTGTATCGAAGTCGGGGTTTGACTGTTGAGACCCTCTTAAATATAATTAAAACTAAATATCCCAGATTATTACATCTTTAGTACAGAGAGAACTCTTGTCTGGCTAGGTTATCATGATTGAGGAGTCGTGATTCGTATAATGCATTACAAAAAACTAGCGTGACGTCACGATAGCTTTACGACGATTGCACTAGTGCAATCTTCCCACACATGCAAGCTACATAAATACTATTCAAACTTATTTTACATAGAAACTTAATTCATCTACGAATTACAATTAAAAAAAATACTGTAACACTGGATTAAAAAATCATTGTTACATAGATATTACCTACATACTAGTAAAAACTGGTTATATCAACCATGGATACAATGGCAAGGTCTGCCAATCCCATGTACGTGGATGATGTCATGATCATAAAAACATTATCATTCTGCTATGCTGCATTATGATTGCATATATATGGTCAATAACAGATCTGTAATAAGTTTTGTGAATGTGTGAGTGTGTAAATTAATCAAAGTTACTTATTCAGCTAAAAACTAGATATCACTTGGAAGGAACTCTGATAGCTGCCTAAATAGATCCAGGTTACATCGTCTTGTGCGATAGATGCTTGATTTCAAATCTAACAATGCAAGGAATAATATTGTAAAGATATGTTATTTAATATTATAATTTCTGCCGATGTCACAGTTGACGATGTGCCACAGATAAGATGCTTAATAGATGTGTTACAGCCAATTATGTCACTAGACCAGGTCAATTGAGCTGGCCTTTTTCACGCTCCTCAGTGCTTCACAGTATTTAAAGTGTGTTTTAAACCCTTGTAGAAAGGTTCACCATATTTTTTCATTTTTTAAATAATGAAGTAAGAAATATTTTTGTTTTACTGTTAAAACTTATTCAAGGTAATTAAAAATAAAAGGCAAGATATTTCAATTACTTGAACCCATAAATTCAGATATTAGCAAATCATTACCGGCTTTCATTAGGAATACATTTTTAGACTATCATCATTGAAATATTTTTATCGGTAAAGTCAGCATTTTGGGAATCTTCCCTTATTGCACATAACAAATATTCAACATTATAAATATTTTAATGAAAAATTTATCTTGGACAAAAATTTTATATGAAGCATAATTATTTAAATTAAAAATTGATCTTACACTAAAAAATAATATAAAGCTTCACCATATAACCAATCTTGGAAATACCTCTAACAAATAATGGCAATATTAATTTTTCTTATCATCAATAAAATTATTCCCAAGGGATTAAAAACTGTGTAAGATGGTGTGACACGCTGACTTTATAAGAAAATTATTAGTTATAAGTAATTATTATTTTTTTACTTCGCGCATAATTAAAATATAATATATTGGGTTTTTTACATGATACTGTTTTTGATTACTTATATTTAAAGAAAAAAGTTTAAATAATGAAAGCAATAAATAACAAATTCACAGGATTAAGTTTGAGATAATGTCCTTAGGATCCGAGCGAGTTTACATTACATAACACCAGTGAGATTATATTGGTTTATTATTATTTTGCGAAAAGTAACTTAAGATTACTAAGCATGTCTAGCAGCTCAGGGCCCTACCCTAGTGGGGTATACATCCAACTAAAATAGGTCATATCCCCGTTGACATCTATTTCAAATGGGTCCTAGACGAGCGGCGAGGTCCCGCCCGCAATACAGTATGTACTTGAGCTGCGCGAAAACTCACTTTTCTGCGGTCTATAAAATAAACTTAAGTCAAAACGTCGTATTTAATATTGTATCTAATACCCATAGTGTCTCTAATATTTTTTTTATTTTTTATATTTATATTTGTAGTAATAAGATGCAAAAATCTCGCAAAAATTCAATAGCAACATACCTGTTTACTTCTGTTGTCGATCCCGTTCGCCTTGCCGTCTGGTACATTACCATTGTTTTCCTCACTTTTTTCACTTTTCACACCCTCCAACGCCATATTAAACGCTTACTTTATTCACTGTCATGCGAGAAAATGTTGTAATTTCTATAAAAACACTGGACATCAATTACTTAGCCACTGATTTCGATACCATACGTACGTACGAGCGAGCACTCCCATAGACAACCGGCGATCACAGCAGCATTGCGCGTCGCAGTACACAAGTACAACGCATTGAGCGCGAATGCGAATGAAAAAAGAAAATGAATGAAAGATAAAACAAAAAGAAGTGACAGCCTTACGTCAAATATCCTTCAATTGTCAAAAAGACTTGACGTATGACATAACGACAAAACTCAAACAATCAAACCATAGAGTGAAAGCCATAATGTGAGACAATAAATCTACTCTATGATAGAAAATATTAAAACTCGCATCGCCCCGTGCTTTACTTTAACATCTATTCACAAACTGAGCACAACAACAGTATTTTATTACTCTTTACATTATGATAAGAATTTCAAAGATAAAAGGTAGTTTTAAGGAAAATTTAAATGATCAAGTAAATTATCTTTTTCACTTTTAAATCAAATAAGTTTCAAAATAGTATTCTAAAGTATTTTATATAGAATTCTCCACAGTATATTATATGTTCTCTCGATATTACTTTGAATTGTATAAGACTAATTAAGGCTCTAATATTATGTATTTATTTTAGATAATAGAAAAAACAATACTATCTGTATTATTTTTTATTTAAACTTTTATTTAGCGAGACCTAAAAGTTGTCTATGGACCATTCAACGAAAATAGTTCTACGATTCATCAACAGATGGCGGTTACTAGACTGATCAGTTAACTAAGATAGGAAAAAAGTATATTTAGAAAATGGAATTATATATATTATTTTAACTTTTTTTCCTGAATATGTACGAACTCAATTTTTATTAATCACATAGAATCGAATATAAAATAACAAAATTTTGATGATACCAGTCTGATTATTTACATAATACAAAAAACAACATAAACGATAATCTTATGATGAAGTGTACATACATTACAACAAATGTAAATTAATATAACATAAGAAAAAAATCTCCCCGGCGGGGAATCGAACCCCGGTCTCCCGCGTGACAGGCGGGGATACTTACCACTATACTACCGAGGATATGAAACATGATTTGAAATTAAGTAACTTAAGCAAAGCTATAGTAAACATTAAAAACCAGTTATTCTATTTATTTTCAATTCAAAATATTAACTTAATATCTGTAGAAAATATTTTAATACTAAAATAATAGAATACAATTTTAATTTTAAGAGTATTTTTTTAAACATCACCTAAAGTAAGAGATAATTCTATATTTTTACATTTCATTACATATTTAATATCATAAGCCTTAATTTTATAGGTTTATTGGAGGTCATAGATTGTAAAATAAAGTAAGAGCAGGTGTGAAATAAATAAACGCATTTGTGATTTGTTTGATCAATTGTAGGATTCCCTAGGATGAGTTTCCCTAGGCTCGCTCCCGGTGTCCGCGTGAAGCTGTAAAGGCCACCAGGACCGACAGCAACGGTCCAATTGAAAAAAAAAATAACACGGTCAACCTGTACCATAGTTGGCAGTTGCTATCGTTCAGAGTTCCTAATTCAAATCCTGAATGAGAATATATATCCATACATAACTGATCTTTTATGTATTACATCTGTAACATTGTCGCGTCCACGCCACCCTCAAGAGCGGCACAGAGAACCTTCCAGTAACCAGTTATAAAAATAGACTTATTTAAGTCCATAGTCACATTTTTATTTAACCAACATTATCTACGTTATCACACCAATATCACAGCGGGTGGCGTGTGGCTTCGTTTAAAATTACAACGTTCACGATTAGATATATTCGGGTTATTGACTTACTTTACATACATCGTATACCTAATTGTCCTAGTATCTATATTCTTAGAGTCTTTGCCAAAATAATAAGATTTTGCAAAATAGCGCTCTTCATGACCAAGCACTAACTTACGCAGTGTACTGGCACCAGAAACACAAACCGTTTAAAAAAGACTTTATGACTGTCGCAATAAGAGCTATAATAAGTTAGCAAGGCAGAACTTACGGGAATTATACTTAAAATCATGAACTTTAAAACGTCGTACACTTCATTTACTTTTAAGTCCCGAGGAATTTGGGGTGAGATTTAAACTTAGAGTTTGGCTACACAGACCACATAATATGGTTCGTTGGCAACAGATAAAGAAAGTTAGTCTAACCAACTACTTGATAATAAAAATACTTACATTTCGAACTTACCAGCGAGCGTTCGGAGCCGCTAGAAATACTTTTACGGAGTTGCAGCTGTGTCTACAGTCTGTACTAAATAATAGATATAAAATATATATGATTACTTTTATTATCTACAGTTTGGTGTATAAATAAAGTTAATGTCACAATAAAATCGCGGGGGTATTTAATTCAATATGATCCGCTCGTCTCGACCGTGATCTATGTGGTGAGTTAAATAGCAACTCTTAATCTTTGTATGTACTTTTTCCGCAGAAAAAGGGGCCAATTAATCTACTTAGCAGCGCCCCCCTTCGATCTCTATTTACGAACGAAATCATCGTTAATACGAGCTGAGCGGTGGACCACAGTAAACATTGTTATCGACAGTTAATGGACAACGTGATAATGACGTTTAAGTCGCTACTTAATATTAAATAAATATGTATGAAACGAGCCCACATTCTGATGGCCAAGTGGACGAGTGGCCGGTAGATAACGCATAATCAACGACTGACTTGTTGTGTATCGCTGGAAAATACACTGAATACATTTCACTGTTTCCTACATATGTAGCTGACAAAATAACAGTGAAGCCACCTCATGGTTTGTGGATTGCATTACGTAGCCTAGAACATGGTTATCACCGAAAGTATTATAGATATACTATCTTCTGCCGGCCAAGAAGGAAGCGAAGAAATCTGCTTACTATAAAGTTTCTGAAACTGACAACGATCGATTATTTCACGATTGAATCTTAAACTGCAGCCAAATAGACAATCATCACCATGCAAATCATGGGTTATAGATCCTCAGTTGCACGGTCTCGGCTCATGGCTGAGCTTAGCAAATGGCAAGGGTCGAATATCATCGTGCAGTATTGGTATACAATATGCTTCTCGTTAGTTTCCTTGCCACCATACACTACGTCTATATAACGTACGCGTCACCGTCGTAACAAAAGAAATAGAATAGTGTAACAGTCAGTTCCCATAAATATATGGCACAGAACCCATAGTTTTCCTCGTGATGTCGTTTTGTGTTAATTTTCCCTATCGGTATCGGCGAGTCGTGCCCGCGCTGGTGTCTGCAGGGCAGCGGCGCGCGGCCGCCGCTTAGTACTGCACACACTCCCTACAATAACATACCAACGTTATGTCTAGTGTCGTGTCAGTTACATGCAAAGTGCATATGTAACGTAAATAAAATATAATGCTATAAAATTTTAAAATCTGAACTTGTTACTCACAATTAAGTAATTAATTTAATTACCGTCAAAATCAACACACACTGAGTTTCGATTATGAATATCTGATCGGTTGTGTTTGTGATACGCTTTGTTTGTTTATGAAGTGTGAAGTTAAGAAAGCACAATGATTAAATGTAAGTATTTATTTATTAATATTATTAATGATTTCACGCTGAGTATTGGAAATATTAGAAAATTGCCGGCTGGAAATGCTCGGCGAAAATCTATCATTTTAAGTTATTTACAACATACAGAATTTTGGTTTTCAAGAATTTGGTTTTTATTATTTTTAATGTCGAAACGCTCTCCTAATATTTATTCATGATGTAAAAACTTTAACGCTGATTTGTAAGTAAACGTACAATTAACTAACGTAAATTAATGTGTTTTACATCATTGAAAATATAAAGGTATAAAATAAATATTAACAGAAGATAGCAAAATGGTGTATAAATAGATCCTTTGATATCACATTGTTTGGTAGATGGATTAACTCGGGTCTTTTTGAAAGCCGTATTTTATATAATAGAGTTTCACGTCACAAATATTCTTAAAGCCGTTTCTCAATAACATTTAAATTCTAAAAACAATTGAATTCGATAGGAATTAAAAAAAAGAAAATTTAATGTTCATTAAATTTCTATAAAATTTTCTTAGGAACATTTTTAAATAATATTCTTCACAGCAGTCCTCAGCTAAGGAATAACCGCAGGCCTACAATAGGAGTTACTATGTAGGTACGTTTTAAAATGACAGAGTTTAAAATTAGGTTTTGCTTCGTCATTAAAACTTGTTCTTTTCATAGTGGGAAGGAAAATCTCAGCAATGTTACTTTGCACTTACCCATTATATTATTGATGACGAGTCGGGTGACGCAGGCAATTCCAAACCGAGTCAACATTTAAAACGTCCTGGGTTCGATTACCGCGAAACAGAAATTTGAATGATGAGTTGAAATATCTGTTCTCGGTTTGGGTGTCTGTTTTCTTGTCTTTGACATTTACAACACAAGGGATCCTAACGTAGGGCTGTGAATGTATACCCCTATTTATTATTATTATTTATTAGGTATTAGCTTCTAATTCTCAATATTATTTCTATTCATCACTGTTCAATGACGTTAATTTTCACCTGCTTACTCATGACTGTTTACGTGCTCCGTTCATTGTGTACGTTCATTATTTTATAGCTCACGTACTACAGTTCGTCGTGAATGACCGAAGATTTATTTTTACGGACACTTAATCAAAAATCGTTATCAAACGCTTCAGTAGATACAGTCATAGGTGCTATTAGTGATTGGCACGAGGCCGAATGTGCATTTTTGTAAACTTTAATGAATATAGATAAGTTGTGTTGCCGATGTAAAGACCGATGTAAAGATGCGTATCCACTTCCTAGGCAGGCATCTGCATCACGAAAATCACTGAAGATTGAAATCCGTATCACAACGAGCCGTCAACGTGGCAATCAGGTGGAAAAGCAGTCAATTAGTAACTTACAATAAGTTAAAGGTACAAAGTATATACCAGTACCTACTTACTATATTCCTAATTAATATTACGGCTAAATACCAACAACGCTATGCAAGATAAGGATAGTGTTTCTCAGGAGATACAAAATGTATGAATTCTCTCAACAATAATCCTTTAATTATAGATTTGACTTTCAAATGATATTTTGTAATTATCGCAATAAAATATTGTTTATAGAAATTACAGGATAGTTATTACAAGTATAGAATAATAACACCATAATAGACGTACGTACTGTGTAACCACTTCAAGGAAGCCTTTTTAGGCTATCTTCTATCTATCTATCTAATAGCCTTTAAAGGTCCACTGCTGGACATAGGCCTCCCCTAATTTGCGCCAATCAGACCAGTCGTGAGTCTTCTGAATCCAGCGAATACCACATGGACTGAGGCTACCTTAGTACGGTGAAAATGTTGTCATATATTAAACAAAAAACTTAAATTTCTGTTGTCAAAA
>DWPA01004521.1:0-12745 GCA_018251375.1 Calpodes ethlius | reverse complement strand
AAAGAACGACATGTTAGGTCGACCATTATTATTTTTTTTACATATAATGGTATTTTATTACAAAATTCTTTTAAAAATATATATTTTATGTACAATTTCCTGGTGGAATTGAACTAGCGTTCAAGTATTTATGAATGACCAAAATTTGACACAGTTGCTACGTTCGTTGCTATGGTAACTGTTGCTAGGTTAATATTGAGTCATAGTGTAGCGTGATTTTATTTGAATTTTAGCTTAGTTGGCTTTTCCTGGATTGCTTCTGTTGTATCAGTTCTGATTTAAATCCCCAACAAACAATTTTGCTTGTTACAGTTATTTTTATAAAGCTCGTGTTTTATTATATTTTACGTGAAATTGTGGTTGTAAATATAAATGAGAGATACGTAAATGTGACTATGATAAATATTTACCTATTCACTCTGTTTAGATTCCGATAATACACAGAAGAATTTTGATAAAATCTAATTTGCTTACTATTATAACTGTCGTTGTAGTAAATCACGTGCCCGTGTTCCAATTTCGAATTTGTATAGAAAACAACTAGTTAAGTATGCGACAGCTAAGCTAAGATCACGCTCCGACGCATTACCGTTTGTCACACCGAGTTGCATCCTACATAAAAACTGCGATGCGTTTTTGCCACTTTCGAATATTAATCGATCGAGTAAACTAGATAACGGTGCGGACGGAAGCGTTCGATTTAGCAATTTTACGCTAATGTCAGTCGTTCTGTGGTGGCGCTCGCGTGACTGCATCAGGAAGAGCTTGCGACTGTCTATGACTTCCGAGTTTTGAAAAGCGAACGTTTTCAAATTTCGATTGTTCCATAACTGTTTCCGTTGGCTCGTATCTCTGTAGCGTTCTGCTTTTATATATGGAATACAGATTAAAAAATTAAAATGTATTCGTACAGACCTCTAATTTACGTATTAAAGAAGTCGATTAAAATATTTGGAGATTTTAGGGAATAGTGTAACTGTGTATGCATGAGTTATGGATATTAATTTACGCGTTCATTATTGAATTTGCAGGGGGGGAAGTAGGGTAGTAAGTAAGTAAGGTAGTAAGGTAAGTAATCAAATATGAGAAGTAGTACTAAAATACTATTTCTTTTAATTGATCATATAAATATATAAATTACATCTATTAAATTCAGAATATTAACAGTAAATAGAGAAACACTTAACCAGCATTTACTTAAACATATTTTAACGGCAAAAACACATTTGCAGTCACTTGAAAACGCAAAGAATTTTCTCCCAGCCATGATCAACTTCGTGTAAATACGTAATATATCAAACTGAATGACTTCAGAGCGACAATACAGCATTCCTTGTTAACATCGAAATGTACTAACTGTCACGCGGATGCGCAGATTACACTATTTATAACAAAAACAGCAATTTATCTAATATTTACGACTCTTACCTTCCACGGCATTCATTAATTAATAGATCAAATGACAATTCGCGGCTGTACTCATTGGTTAAAATAACGTCTTATCCATTACAAGATAACATTACTACATAAGTAATTAATATGTATAAAACATGTTTTAATGGGCGACAAGGACAGAGTATATACAACAGCGACCAGGAATCAAACTTTAATTTGTCACAAAAATATTTCCCTGATAGATAGTTGGCGATTAAACCCATAACCTCTTCTACCATTGGTACGGTAGCTATCAACAGAACTAAACCTCATATTCACAAACAATACTATGAGGTCTCATAGTAAAATAGAGAGAAATAATCGATTGCTTGTATTCCCATCTAAGTCACTGCAGTTTATAGAACAATGCCAAATACAAAATAGGGGGATATAAACAATGGTCCTTAACTGTCTATTTCTCTGTGAGATCTCATAGTATTGTTTGAAACCGCGGTGGTAAGATGTCGTCCAAAACTAAAATGAATTCGAAAACTATTTGTGTGCACCAACTAAAATGTAAAGATTACGCCTGGAATAACTTCGTATTCCTAGTAACTACTTCCATTCCCAGGAACAGTCAGGATGGATGTTAATATAGTCCTTTGCACCTGGATAATGTACCAACACAACAATCCAAGTATTACTCCTCTCCTTTATCCGACAAATGGGCTAGTTGTGTCGTAAAACCGATCGTTTCGCCCGCGCCAGTTCGCAGCGGTCTTCTCAATTGAATCATGGTCCACTTACGGAGCGACGATTCGTTAATCCTGCGTCATGCGGTCACTAACTATATAACTGCTCCGTGAGCTTAACATACATCCTGATTTTAGAGTTGGACTATGGAACGAGTGTCAAATCCGCATTGAAGTAAAATGGACGTAATTTTTTATTTACGTTTTACAATTTTATCCGATACGCTTACATACTTGTACTCCTGCATTAGGAATCCTTGTGGATCTCCTCACGGATGGCGTGGGTAGTACAAATAACACACCACTAACAATCGTGAGTCCACAAGAAACATTAATCTGATTTCACCGGCCGAGAATTGAACCCGAGACCACCAAATAGACATCGTCTAGATTAACTAGATGATGATATCAAGGAGACTTTAAAATTTGAGCGGTTGTAAAACTCAAGTATAAATTTCATTTTCAACCCCCGAAAACAATGGATCAGTCGGAGTGTGACTGGTGCTGTGATAGTCTTAATTAGAATTGAACCGTTTTAAAAAACAAACGGAAAAAAGTTGTTTAAGGACTTACAATTTATCTTGAGGGCGATGCAATTGAATTTGCAGGTTTTGTTGGTTAATAAATATTCTCTTTCTAAAATGTATTTCTAAATTCATTGGTATCTTTTTGGCGGGGCATCTCGGTGGCTTACCCATTTGTTGAACGGTAGGCAACAACTCACAATTAGACTCCGACTGTTCTATACCGAATACCATAAAAAGATGCGTTACATGACCAACTTTTGATCGCAGTTGTTATTGTGAAGGAAATCCATGGGAGTCTCACGATGCTCGTACATCACACTTTCTCATCGCGCTTCTGTCGTTATAGCGGACGGTATCTTGGGAAACTGTGTTAGTTCCGTCATTACGCTAATTACAGTCATTCGTGGCACAATATGATGAATGGCTCTAAGTGTTCTGTGATGTTTTTTATGTTAATAGCTAGCACGGATTCCCAAAGTGGTCTACACGGACCCCCGGTGGTCCACAGCGACCTGCAGGGGGACCGGGGAAGTGCTAAATAAAACTGATAGTTCATGAAATACCATACGGTCCACTAGATCATTTCAACCGATTGTAAACTTAGTTAGTTTTCCATAAATAGAATAAATAACTTCCATCCACGATTTTTTTTTTATATAAAAGACGATAAACTTCTACTAACACAAATTGTTATACTCCTTATAAACTTATATAGGTTGTAGACAGAGGGTCCACGGAAAACCAAAAGAGACCCATCAGTTAATAAAGTTTGGGAACCGCTGATAGCTAGCAATTGAAAACGAGGTGGTAGTTACCGGGTACGGTAATGTAATCCTAACATTTGTAAGTGAACGCACGGAAAAAAGAATTCGTCAGACTTTAATGTTTACTTCATTTTTATTGGGGAAGTTCTTTTAGCTTCATGAATTACAAATTATATGGTAACGTCGACTGATAGAACGGTGGCTAAGAACAGATTTAGTGTCGCAACAACTATATTCGGTCGGTCTTCTACAAGGCGCGCCTTGATAAGATTTGACGTTGAGTTTTGTCGCGCGGCGCCAAGTTTCGCCGATCGCTGATCTCCGCTGTTTCAATACGCCTGCGATAGTTTTAATGTGATTTCTCCAAATACTGTTGTATGTAAAAGCACTTTGGGTTGAATTTGTATTGTTTTTAAATAAGTCTCTTCGCCGCCATTCCATCAGTCGGCATTGATCTTTTATTATTGCTATTCTATATGGACATGTAATTATATAATATGTCAGTAAGTACTCTCTTCATTACAATGTAGTAACGGAGAAACAGTAAGCTAGCCGGACAAGCAATATTTAAAAAAATATTGCAATTTAAAGTATCTTTGAGAAACGTGTGAAAAAATAGCTTATAGAGAAACAATTGAAATATCAATGAAAATATCAATAACGTTCGGACATAATCTGTGACGCAGAAGTTATCTATGCAAAATGGTTTTGTTATTACTGTACGCATTGTTAGGAACCTTGAAACAGAATAAGTATATTTTCAATCTTTATCGCAATAAGTATAAGTATTTTGCATTTATCAGCTTTAAGCATAGCTTTATAGTAAGCAAATGCTTACATATATAGTAAATGTACATTGTATAATTAGAATTTTAATATTGGGTACTCTGGGTTTATTTTACAATAAGTTTTTCATATTATCAAGTTGTGTTTGACTATTTTTTAAACGTATACTGTGGTGTATCTTTCACTGTTTCTACTTCTTAATGAGATGGCCAACAATAAATATGTGTGAACTATAAATAGTTACAATACTAAAAGTGTAAAATAATATGTAGACGATTAAACTAATGTACTAAAATTGATTAAAAGTATAACGAAATGAAATGAGATGAGATGAGATAAAATGAGATGAGATGAATTGGGATGAGATTAAATGAGATGGGATGAGATGAAAGAAAATGAAATTTAATAAAATCGAATTATGCAGTCCCGTTACATACTCGTAAATATCTATTTGTTAATTTATAAAAGCTGAATTGGATAATTGCATTGGGAAATGGATTATACTTAGACCTATTTGTAATAAATAGCTATAAAATTCGAGATGCTATTGAAGATAATATCGACCAAGACCTGTTCTGAGAAAGATAATTACCTTTCATTGTCGTATGAGCACAACTCGGTCATTTACTTTTGAGATCCATTCAATTATTTCCTCAGATCATAATCTTTTAAAATAGTCGTGTCATAGTGACTGAGTCACTTTAACAAAAGTGCAAACGTGATAATAATTACAGTACATCTATAGCGAATAAACAATGCGGATAAAAAGATGAGGATAATTCATTCAAACTATAAATCAGATCATTTACCTTGTTGCTTTTACCCAATACTAATGTTAACCGTCCTATTAATAAAGATGTAGAAAGATTACTATTAAAACTTACGGTACCATATCTCTTATATATAAAAAATAATGTTTGTCTGTATGTCCTTTATAGAATCGTAAATTATACATTTAATCATATGATGATCTTTAGCAATGTTGTTGTGTATGAGCCCACGAAGGTTTCTAAGTTGGTTTGACAAATTTTCGACAGGTTACTGTCATTCCAATTAATTTCATATTGGCATAGCAACGCGCTCAGGGCTCAGCTAGTCTTTGTATAAATTGCTTCGGTTTCTATATCTATAACTTTTTGGAAGACGCCATTGACATTGAAGGACTAAAAATATAAACATATGTATATTATATTCTCATAACGATTTTACTGTTAAAATGTTATCAGATTTCACGAAGAAACAAGCGTCTAGTTCTACAAGTCCTGACGCTATAAATTGAACTATAAACTGCATCTTGGTCAGAAATATAATACAATATACATAGACCGATTCCTTTCACAAAGCCAATGACATAGGGCCTATAGCTTATTGCGTTACATCAAGTGATTTATGACTATATAATGAAACGGGCCGGTGTAACTAAGTTTGAAAAGTTATCGATTTCTTTTATGTAAATAAACTATGAATCAGCTGAGAATTGATCTCATGGTAAGTGGATACGACGGCCAATACAAGGATATGTATAAGTGAAAATATTAATATTATCTTTCATCCTCTAGATTGAATTAACCGCAAAATGATTCGTCTTTTTCCAGCTGGAGATTTAAGAGCCAGTTCTTTCTATCTTCCTTCTGTTATTTCTGGTTCGGCAATACATCGATGACGTCGTTAGTGTTACTAAGTTTTAAAAAAAATATCGTTAATTTACGAATAAGTTCTTTTGCAAAGTTCTGAACATTGAATTTCACGTGACACTCTAATTGGTCAGTGACATAAAAATTAAAAAGAAGTATATTCAGGTCTTCATAAATAACAATCTTCGGACAGTAACATTTCCAAAAAGTATTTGTTACTTCACTTACCTTGATCATTTTATTATTCCTTTATGGAAGAAAGACAACAGTATTAAACGATCGAAATATTTAAAAATAACATTGTTATCACATTATTGTGACGTAGGTAACATTGTAATCACATCTAAAAAGATATAATCTATACTAATATTATTAATGCGAAACTATGTTCGTTTGCTTGTCCTTCTTTCACGGCACTACGGAGCGTTGTTATGGTATAATTATTGATGTAAAATATAGTTAGGAGGATGAAGAGTACGATAGACTACTTTTAAAAAACATCACATTTCTCTGTGAAGATCCATTACAATGTTTATTTTAGTTAAATAAAGAACGTATAAAGGAACAAAGCGTTGCTTAGCAACCTATGATAGAAAGGAATCGACAACCTTTCTATGTTCCTTTTTACTTCGAGGGCGAAGATGAAAATATATAGTTTTATTATAAATATGAAAGTGACTTAGTTTGTTTCCACACGCTTTCGCACTTATTATATTAGTATAGATAATGCGCAAGAAATGAGACTTCAATTATAGTTCGCAGGAAAACTAATACGAATCATATTTTCATTTAGACTGCGGTTTTATTTAATTACAATATTTATGTTTTCATATAAGATGAGCATACCCACTACTGAACGTTAGTAGATTATTTCATACGATGACTTAATTAATCGTGATAGAATCGGAATAATTAAAGACGTTAGAAATAAAATTATAATTAATTAATTATTTATTTTTATACTAGTAATTGCCCTTACTTCGGTTGAAGAAACCTACGCCTTAGTTCAAGTGGAAATCTTTAAATGAGCATATCTTTTACAATTGTGTATTTATCGATTGAAAAATAGCCAATTGAATGACATACTGTGTTTGATACATCAAACTTCCTGCAAAACATCAGTGAAAACCGCATTCAAATCAGTTAAGCCGTTTCTGAAATTAGCAGGATAGAAAGCTTAACCAGACAAAAATACTTAAAATCATTACCATGGAATCAATGGAATATGAAATCAATTTCATTAATACTTTTTCATAAATATCTTCCATAGACACACAGAGTGATAAAAGTTTTCTTTTAAGTACAGATTATAAATTCTCCGTATTGACACGTGTAAAGCTGATCTCATGATTATGACGTCAGAGAAACAAGTGACAATCTACAAATTGTAGCCGTATGTGGTACATTGTAATGGACAAAACAAGAACGACGAAACCACAATAAGGTATGATAGAATAGCTAGAACTAAAATAACATACCACCAAATTTAATAGAATTTTAAATTTCTTTTTTAGTTCGAATTCTTGTTTCAAATTTAAATTGAAACTGAGTGAAAATTTCGTGAAAATGAAACAGATTCTTAATTTTAAACGTTATGAGAAATATATCGAAAAAGTCAAATTTGAATTTGAAAATTTTAAATCCCGAAATTATTTGTGGTTTACTGATATTGATAGTCGAGAAAATTACCGTCAAAAATAGACATGGGAAAAACCAAACACATCACCAATACGATTTTCTCCTAGAACAAAGAAAGAATGAAAGAAAGATACTTATTATTGAGCTACATTGTTTTGACTATAATCCACAAATTGCAATGCCTGTATGTATACATCAGTCTTGTAACAATTTTGTCGTCACAAAGAGATGTACACATAGGTACGCACACTAACCCTGCACGCTGCCGCATCTCAAATTCGCGCGTACCCGAGCGGGGCGGTACGTGCGTAGCGTACCCGATGAAAAGCGTCTACACCGAAACTCATATCCGGCTTGCTGTTATTTTTAGTGAGACTAGAGATTAATACGACGGCGATATTTCCTCCCTGTTATAAGTTCCAGTTAGTGAGTAGGTTTGGATGTGAATTAGGGGATAAATAATTGTTTGTGATGGAATGAGTGCTGTTTGTAACATAGTTGTTATTGATTTTTTTGGATCGTTATCATCCCGAAAGTTGTGTATATCCTAGTTTTTTAAATATGTATCTAATTTATAAAATACATATCTTGTTTATCAAATACGTTTATTTAATTTTAATATCGCTATTATAATATTAAAAAAGAAATATTTTCATTATCTGAAACTTTGTCTTAGTATAAATTGAAAGTGATTTTTTAAATATTTGCATAAACTATTTAACACCAGGAGATTCATTTAAATTTAGAACATTTGCAACGTTTTTGAAAAAAGAATACGGTAATTTACAAAGGAATAAAATTTACAATTATAATCCAAGCTCACGTTTACACAAACAACACTCGTTACAGCGAAAGGGTTAAAGATTGTATCAGAACAGTTTAAATCTTAACCCTTCACTATGGGGGCGTTTTATTAATTTATTTAGCCGTATATCAGCGGAACTGTACAAATTTAGCCATAATTGGCCCCATATGCAAAGTTTATGGCCTCTACGAATTTATCTGGGACTAATACATTTTCTTACAAATGAGCTACGTATATGAAGAAGGGGTGTTCCGCAGTGAATACACGACTGAATCGCTTATCCGTTTCTGTTAAGAATGTTTTGATATTCCATTTTTAAAATTATATTTTAAATTTAGAAGATACTTAATTTAAATTTAGAAGATAATAGAAGCTCAAATATAAACGGAAATATGAATAGAATTCAAATATGAACAGCATCTAAAGTGATGTTCGAATTTTAAAACTAATTTGATATCAGTTTCTAGACTTTGTTAATTTTCTTCTTCTTGAAATTCAATTAGTATTAATTCATAATATATTGGTTTATAAATAAAATGTTGTGTCAGATATTCAAAATAATATATAATGTATTTGTTGTAATTTATAGCATTAGACATGGAATATATCAGTATATAAATTATACAATAACTTATATAATTATTATATATTTACATGGATATAAGTTGAATTGTGTAGTATATCGCAGTGTTTTTATTGTTTCTGACCATGAGTACAAAACTCATCAAAACATACATGTTATTTCCTGAAACAAAGCGAAAATTCGTCCTGGCAACACAACGCAACCAATTAAAATTAGAATATCTTAATTCATATCGAAGTATCAGGGTCGCCATCTTAATGTGTGGATGTACCCTAATTCTGGGGAAATGTCGAGATAAACAAACACTTGGAAAAGTTTATTTGTGTGTAAGTGAATGTTTATGTGGTGGGGTTTGTCTCGTGATATTTGTCGTAACCTTGTATCTACCATACTGGATATTAAGTATCTATACTAATATTTCCAAATGTCCTTTCATGGCGCAACAGAGCGTCCTTATGGTATATTTTTTGGTGTGCAGATAGCTGACAGGATGTACAGTACCTGAGGTTACTTTTCACATGGAAAAAACATCTCATTTCTGTGGGAATATCCATTACGATGTATATTTTAGAAGAAATAAATAATAAATAATAAATAAATTATAATCGTAACCTATTACTGTCCCACTGCTGGCCTCGGGTCTCGTAGTTCAATGTGAGGGATACAGACCATAGTCCACCACGCTGGCCAAGTGCGGATTGGTGAACTTCACACATCTTCGAGAACATTATGGTAAACTGTCGGGTGTGCAGATATTCCCACGACGTTTTCCTTCACCGAAGCAATTTTGATAATTAGAGGTGTTTGGGAAACCAACGTTCGAACCACTAGGCTATCACTGCTTGTTAAATAAAGGTGTACTGTAAATGAAGAACCTCTTAAGCTGCTCAGAACGTGAAGACGGTCCCGCCCTCCACCAAAGCCAGGGTCAACGCACGTGCGTCAGATCGAATGTAGGGCGGGAGATCGATTCTAATTAAAATTCTGCCGGCCGCGCTCGTACTGCGGGATTAACGGATGCGAACGATACGCGATAGTTCGATTCATCTGCGATCACTGCGATCAGGTCAACGCTGCGAGAATTGTTTCTGCGTGAGAATTCAATGTTTTTCCAGGCTTGAATTTTTCAGTGGGAGTTGTTTCAAAATTGGATGTTTTTTTTTTCCAAAATTCAATTTTTCAGTCAGACTTGATTGTTGTTAGAATTGAGGATGATTTTTCAATTTGAATTTTTCAGTAAGAATTATTTGACTTAAGAAATAAATTCGTACTCTCTTATTTTTTGGCTGGCCTCGGATGCTTTTAGTGTTATTGACATCCACAGAAGATGATGACAACTGATCATTTAGATCGTTTGCTCCGGTTATTTACATACAATAAAATACAAAAAATCTGAATTTTTTTTTTTTTTTTTGCATTGTTTTAAATTATCGGATCTATTTTGGTTTAGTATGTGCCTATTGATGGTTTCACTATACTTGCCATCGGTAGTGATCGAATTAAAAAAAAAATCTTGTTTTATAAATGGAACATGGTTTTCTTTACTGGGGATCTGGACCAGTCTTGGTTTGTTACAACTTTTTCAATTGGTCTGTTGCTTTTGTTGCGGCCTTTACTGCCTCACGTGGACAGATGGGGTAAAAGAAGCTGGTAGTTCTAGGAGCCAACCAGCAAGGGGTGCCCATTAATAGTGGAAACCTCAGTGCATTACGTCGACATTAATGAGCTATTTATACTTCTACAACACCAACGTTCTACCGCGTTAAATACCATGTCAAAATTGCATTCTAGTGGACAATAGTTTAGTACGATAATTAACGCGCTAACTAACATACTCATTAACGAGATATAAAACGTTATGGACTTTTTGGATCTTCACGAATTTAGCCAAGCTTTTAACGCATTACTTTACACACAGGCACAGCCGTTAATACTAACGTTAACGCATGTGGAAGAGACATTAATGTGAAACGGTGTCTTTAACGAATACCATCTGAGTATTACAAATCTTACCGTTAAAATTCAGTTATCTTCCACTACTGCTTAATTTTATCGCTTACGATGAACCGCAACCCGAATCGAACACCATATCCCATGACCGTAGTCCATTCCAGTTTAGAGCCGCCACTGAGCCGTGAACGCCTCGTGGCCATTGGCGCGTTGGGAAACGTCCGCGCCTCCCAATGTCAAGATCGTGCACAGGTTCAAACACCTGCCGCAATACAGATAAAAAATGAAAATCACGAATTATCCAATAAGAAGGCATTTTTCTGGCTGTCTGTTGCATTTTTTGGTGTTTGTGATGAGCGGAGCGGTCGACTGCATTTTTTTGGTTCATGATAATTATAGTTCATTATAAAAACATGGAATATAACAGAGTCAGTGGTCATTATTGTAATTCTGATATAATAATAAAAAGTAATAGCTAATGCTATTTATTTATTTATGCTCACCATCATAGACTCCATCGCCACTTACCATCAGTGTACCTACAATAAAATGAAATATGTTTCATTTATTTTCTATATATATAATATAAATGTCTTGTTTCCGTGAGTTGCCTATACATTCAAACTTATGCAAGCTTAAACGTATCTTATTCAAATTCCGCTTACCGCTAACCGCTGCCGCTCACCACACACCGGCGCCCCTGCGTACCAACACGTTCGCTGAAGGCCAGCGTGACCGTGTCCATTGAATCTCTTTATTGATTATAACCAGCCTCTTTACCGTAACTGTGGAAAACAAAAACGCGAGCGGACAAACAAGATGAGTTTATTTGGGGACGTGCGTTTGGAGATTGCTTCACAAATACTCACGTCTTGCCCAACTGAAACTTTGTACCATAGTACGATTAAAAAGGCTGTCATAGTGGGGCAATATGACTATATTCTTCGTGTAAACAAACTATTAAAAATATTTTTTAGTGTTTTCACCAAATAATATGTACATACATACATAGATACACACACACAAAAGTAATAAATATTTATACATTTCATAAAGCACCTATCGCAACTTTTATTCTATTAAAAAAGTCCAGGGTTGATGGTTGACTGGTGGAGTACACCATCAGGCATTAAGTCCAACCATTACACAATATATACAATAAATAAGATGTGTAAGTACTATTCAACAAGACAATGTACATTTGTAACTAACTCAAATGAATATTGACTATTATAAACAAAACACTGCCAGTATTAGTTAAAACATTAACTAACATTTTAGTCAATGAAAAGTTCGCGCTCCCAAAACGTTATTTACGTGAAGCGGTTTGGTACGTTTTCACAACATGTTATATTTTGATATACCTATGTTTATAAATATAATGAACTACGAAAACGAATATTTGAATGAATTTTTATTAGAACTGCATTTGATTTAAAAAAAAAAAATTTAAGATGAGGTTGCAATTCATAATTACCTTAGTTGATTTCTTCCTACGACATTCTCATTAAGCCCATATTTTTCTAAATTAAGAACACATTTAAAACTCGATATCACTTTAACGAAAAACAACGTGAAAATATCTGAGTTTCTGCGAATACTTCAAAAATCTACAAGATACTTAAATATTTCAAATGGCACAAAAACAAATTTTGAAAATCAACTGCCGTGTTAAAAATCAAGTACATCGATGATAAATGAGTTACATCGTAGGTAACTAATTCCCAAGGTTGGCAGCGACCACTTACCATCAGATGCTTCACCTATCATCGACATAAAAAACAATTTAAACAAACATCAAACATGACGTTCAAATCAACTCATATCACCACTAAACACGAACATGAAACGCCTAAACAATATCAACAGTATTAGAATAACAAACCGGTATATTGTGGTCTATTATGGTCTATCATGGTCTAATCGCCATTG
>DWPA01004520.1:0-12746 GCA_018251375.1 Calpodes ethlius | reverse complement strand
ATATTTGAAAAATTCTGAATAAAGATCATTTATATAAGTAAAGTTTAAACGATGACAGATATACTTACAGGTATGTAAATAGAAAATATACAATTTAAGTGTAATAATAAAAAAATAAATCAATAGTTAGCGCACGTAATAATATTTTATTTATAGTATTAGATAGGTTTAGTTTTTCATTCAGTAATTATTGACTTTCAAGTTTCATTCATGTCAGTTTTATTTTTTATAAATATTTTATTTCTTGTCCTTGATTTTTTAAAGTCGTGAATAAATGAAAAAGTTGTAAAAAAATTTTTTTACATTTTTTTATGACAGCTGCTGTGTGACGTGGATGTTTTTTTACATTACAATCAATATTCTATAAGACACAGGCGTTCTCATAAATAGTCCACGCATGACTGAATATACCTACGAGATTGTGTTAGCCTAAACCCGAGTTAATATCCATTATGTGCCCTTGTTAATCTTGCATAGATGGCGCTGTTCCTAACAAACTTCATTCCTTCAACAAGGACAACTAATGGCATTATACTCGTAGTTTGTCTAGGATACGGCGCCAAAGTTTTGTTTAATGAGTATGGTTAAAGCAAGCAAGTGAAATGTATATCAAACTCTAAGTCCTAAATTTCTTTGTTGTATTATCCGAATTTCGTACTTGTAGTATGAAAATATTGATGTTAGAGGTTACTTTTAAGTGTAAAGTCTGTACATTGTTTTTTCTGTTTTTTCAACGATTTTGTTTTGTTTGACAGCTACTAATTTACGAGCTTCAAAAAAGACCATTTTATTTTACATTCTTTGAAAATAATCAAAGATTTTGATACAATGACATTTAACGAGTAGTGTTTTTCTAAAAATTTTCAATACAGATTATCGTCCGACTTCGACCACATGTATTTTGTTATAAAAATCTTAAATAAGTCACTACGTAATTCATACATTCATATATTAATTCATACAGATATCATTATCGTTGAATTGGTTGGAAATATTTAAATCAATACCGGACCACACTGTTTTATAATTCGTCGAATTATAACACGCTAAATTGAATTTCATTAATATGTAACAGAGTTGTTTTTTGTCCTTGTACAAACCTGCATTCCGGGTCTTCACGGCAAGCGTGGGCCAGCGTGTGGCAAGCTGGAAGCGGCGATCCCACCGGTGGGCGTTGAGCGCATGATGGATGAAGTCTCTCTTGGGCGTTCATGCAGGAATCTTCTTTGTTGTCAGTTTTCCTAAAATATAATTCATAATATTAAAGTAGTCATTATCGGTAGCAGGCTGTATGACTGCTAGACTATAAGTTTTTGTTCTCTGGAGTGCAAGTAAAGTCCTCTGCACTGGTTTCCTTTGAGTTGTCATTATGACATGTCTGAAGTCTTCAGGATGCATAAAAACTTGTGACACTTTGGTTGAAACTAGCTCCAAGAATCAGCAAGCTAAAGTATGATCTAGGTTTCTTTAGTTATGAGAGAAAACCCTTACCCATAGACTTAAATCATTAAATTCAACTAATACTGTTGATAAACCGTTAAATATTAACAAGTTCAATGGTCGTTTTTTATAACCTATCCAGTTCTTACACTAAAAGTCCGTAATGATTAAAAAAAATATCATAAAATTTCAACTTTCGTATGTTTGTTTTAGTAAAACTCAAAAAGTGATAAATAGATTGATTTGAAATTTTTACATAAGATTGCACGTAAACAGGAAAATGTTTTAATATACTTTTTATTTCGAAGTTCACTTAAAAATGGGAAATATCAAGCATTTTTAAAATACCTATGACATAGTTGCCATTTCCTTTGCTGCTTTTCGCTACGGTAATCTAGATTCACAGTGAGGTGTAATCGAGTTAAATTATTAATAAATTGCATCCATCTTTGAATCCTTAAACGATCTCATTCCATTTAACATTAATTAAAGTCCTTTAAGATGGTTGCAATACGTTTACGAATGATTATATCTGACGTCTTAGATACAACTTAATTTGTAAACCTTACTAGGCAATTAGACTGAAGTCATTCGAATCCTTCAAGTAAATACTGAAAATTCAACTTTAAGATACAGTATATAAAGCTCATAAAGCTTTGCTATGTTGTGAATGTGACTTAATGAAGATGCCTTAGTCTAGAATTAGAAACTGACGCGATGGTAATTCTAAATTATAAACAGAAAACTCATATATACAGTGTGTCTTTACTTTCGTGTAGATGATAGACTGCTAGTAAATTATTTTTTCTGTGTAAACTTTATTTTTATATTCCTCATTTTTTTTATTTGGAACATTGTCACATTCCAATAGACAAAAAAACGTAGAACAATTTAAGTAAATTGGAATACTTAGGGTATTTTAGGGGGCTGTAGTAAAAATGGAATCCTTATGGTTTCGTCATGTTCCTCTGCAGGATAGCGTAGAGATATTTAGTACTAGAAAGCTGGTATTTGGAATTGGGATATCTTTTGTGGACTCTAGAGTTCGATATATATTTAAAAGATTTTGTTTAAATTTTAACAGCCTGCGAAGTCCGATTTTTGAGTCAAGAATCTATTTGCAAAATATTAAGAATTCAAAATCTGATTGTCGTTAGAGTCAAGATTCCTCGGCACGACAATGGACGTCGTCAAAATGGTCGTGTCAAGAGTCATGTCAAAAAACTCACGAAGTAGTATAAATTATGAATTTTAAAGAAAAACTGTCATTGGGCTTGTAAACTAACGAATAATAGTCAACTTTCAACTACGCAACATTATGCATACCCCGGCTCGCACTTGACCGATTCTAATACATTACTAAACAGTCGATAAACGACCGAGTATACCACCCTATGGTAAGTAATCACCCTGCTCAAAGTGGTTCCTGACACGTAAGAACACTTAAGGAAGCCCGAATCTCGTTTTATATGTATTTGTTGAAAAACCTTCGCCTCTCAAAGCGACAATATGTTATGAGCTTAAGTCTCCTTAGTCGCGTAATTCTTAACACATGAATATCCAGCAGAAATCCTTTGAGGCTGGCCCTTGTATTCATGTTGCATAGTAAATGAGCTCTCAGACGAACAGTGACGCTCAAACCAATTTGAACCCGTCCCTTGAAAGAAAAGTGTTTAGTCAATGAAAGCTATAACGTTCTCAAAGGTCTGCGAAGTCTGCCAATTTGTATATTGCCCGACGGTGGATTATAGGCTTAGCCCTTGACCCGAGACCAGCAATGGGACAGTTGTAAGATGTAGTATTATCACGGTAAAGGATTTATAAAAGATTTGAATCTTATTGAATGTAAACTATGTATATATATATGTTTTATAAATCTAGTTTTATTTTTAAGATTTCTATATATGAGATGAAGAAATTAATGTTTAAATTAATTAGGTACGTTACTATTAGATCATCTAAGAAAAATACCGAAAAACTTATAATTAAATGGACTATAAAAATATTTTTTAGTACAACCCGACATTAAAATTTTTTTAGAAGAAAATCGTTTTATCAAATTAAAGATAACGACTTTACGACTGCTTTTTAATTTTTAGGTTTAAAATATGCTGTGATGTAGGTTAGGGTGAAAGAGGGGGGAAGTTATGCATTTTTTGTGACGTAGACAAATCGTATTTGATCTCAATATAATGGCATCAATAAATAGGTTAACCAGTTGAAGGATAGTCGGAGACGGGTTCTTGTATTTTTTTAAATGTTATAAATAAACGGATCTTCAAATAATCAAGAAGCTAACTAATATTAATGTGTAACCTTGTAAAATTGCATAAAATCAAGCCATACTTTTATCCGCGAATGTAAATCTATTCTAATTCATAGCTACAGTAAAAGTCAGGTACTAATAAATATTAATCCGCAATAAAGCTATAAATTGCAGATCAGCTTTCCACTTTCAAATCGAATTGGCATAAATTAAAAGAAGCTCTCTTTCATTTAAAAGCAACTGAAATAAATTTCACGTCGAACGTTTTATTGAAAACGATAGCATTTTAATCTTGTACTTTTAAATTGCGCTGCACATTCCATTTTTAAATAAATTTCTTTTATTTATTTTGTATTTGTATATGTAGTTATTTTATTTTATATACCAATTGTTCAATCATAACGAAGGTAACGGTGTTTATTAACGTACAAAATTCATTCAAACACAAAAAAAAATATATGAGTCGAATCTTACAAGCTGACTTAGAACTACTCTCTGTTATCGTAAGGAGTTTAAATTCGACACACTGTTTTTATTCCAATGAAAATGTACTTTTATGACAAGCGTGAATTGATACGTAGGGATGACTCCAGACGAGGAACCTCCTTAACATTTAACAAGACACAGAAATTAATTTTTATAAACGCATTTAAATACGATATCTCGTTTTAAACTCCATCAAAATCTGATTCCTACTCTAATTATTTCATAATATAGAGTACCTCGTTGAAGATATCAAAGAATAGGACTGAATTAATATTTATTTCTTTAGTGTAATAACTCTACAAAGGTATTTTAGTACTTTAAACTATTAACTCATGTAGTATGAGACATTATGGAGTGAGCTTATAATGGAAAGTAAGCCGAATGAAAAGAATGAAAGAGAGATCCGAGAGAGTGAAACGGAAAGAGTGACAGTTGTTAGTTGACCTAAATCATTACCTATCAAGAGATGGAAATGACGTAGAGGAAAAGGAGACTAAGGAATTAAGACGGCTCCGAAAGACGTGAATGCCTTGTTATAATCATTTTGTACTTAGCATTTTTGCTGTGAAAGTGATAATAAATTCTCCATGTACACATATATATATTCCTATAGAGTCATAAGTTTCACATACTCCACTTATTAAGGATTTAATACATCATTTGCAATGATAAGGATATATGTCAAGAGACACCAACGAGTTGTGAAGAGGCACCTTTTTATGATGAATATAATCAATAAATATATAAGTAAATATAAACATACTTACTTAATAATAAATTATGTTTAATCAGCACTGAAATTAATTGTAACCTTATCATACTGGAACTCGACTGCAATGTCAACAGGAAGTGTATGAAAACGCAAGAAATGTTCACATGTCGTCCGAACGTGTATCGTCGATTGTAGGTCAAAATTTGACCGCATACGTGAAAAAACCGCACAGTGTAGTCGCCGCACAAATGTGCACATACACTGATATCGTACTATGAGTAAGTCAGCTGTAATTAATTTTTAATATAGTTCCACAAACCTGTCAAAAGTATCCACTGACATCAGATAAATTGTCAGTACATTGTTAGCTTTTTACATTAAAAACATCCACCATTTTCAATTAATAAAGTTATAATTCAAGTCAATAAACTTACTTGCAAAGGCAGAACGCAATTTCAGTATTCCAGTGTACACCCGGTTTCCTGTAGAATCCTCGGAGAGCAGTCATGCAGCCCTCACGATCGCAGTCGCTGGTGTGACACTTCTGCAGTACTGGAGTCAAGGAGGCCACACACTCGGTGTCCTTTATACAGGTGTCCAAAGCCACGTGACAGGTCGATTGTAGAGCCACCTTCTCATCACCTGGTTTACCGTTTTCCTTGCCAATTCTCTCTGTTGGTTGTTGGTCAATGTTAGTTTGTGTTGTGTTCATGCATGGTTGCTGTGTTGTGTACTATGTTTATTGCGTGTCGCTAGTGAAAACTAAGTTTTTAATGTTATTGAAATTGATATTGAGCTTATTGGAATATTATTTTATTTTAATGGCTAAGGTTCTGCCAGGTGGCTACTCTGTGCAATAAAAATTAATATAATTACAATTCCTCTTGACATCTTTTTTTAAACTATATTGTGTTTGTTGTAAATAATTCTTTATTTTGTGTGTATCCTTTACAAATGGAATAGTTTGTAGCAACCCAATTAAGTAGTCCCTGAAAAACTTAAAAAAATATAATGATAATATTTGCAACATTATTTACATGATAGGAAACACATAATGTATTTTAATACTATTTATATTATAACAATTCCGTAAATTCCGTTATTGGTAAAGAAAAATGTTTGACCAATTAAGAAATTAGTCATTAGGTACATTTATACGATAATTCGCTTTTAATACATGAAATTCGCATTTTATTATTATTAAGCACATCGCGTGCATTTTTCTTGTGTAGTATTTTATTTAAACACTTCTAGTTTTTCCCATAATGTGAAACATTATAGAAAAACGAAATATTTTGACGTTTGACTTATTATTTCCGTATTAAAACTCTTCTTAATTTCTTATGAAAGCTTTCGCTTGTTTGTTTCTTATAACGAATATGCGACTTTCATTTTCAGCCATTGAAAGTATTGAAGAGTTTTTAAGCATATTTATTTTCAATTACAACAGAAATTGTGATGAATTATGTAGCGTTCTCGGGCAAAGTTATCTTTCACCAAAGTGAATTCCTAATTTGTTGTGTTGTAAACGAAATATAACTGCCGTTAGATATTTTTTTAAATTCCCGTGATAATACATTTAAAGCAATTACGTATAATATAGAATACATCGTAAATATAATAATTATGTTCACTCGTCAAAAATAAACACATAAATCAAATAAAAATAAAACTGTAAATTACGTAAAATAAGTGGAGAAATGTTAATATATAAAATGTGTTGATATAATTACTTGAAATTATGCTCATGCCAAACAGAGGTATGATCGAGACGTGATATTAAAAATTACATACTCGTACATAACTGTGAGAATATTAAAAATCTGTGTTGTATCAAAATATAACAATATGAATATTGCCAATGGATATCCCATGATAATATATGAATATGAATGTTTAATACAAGCAAATTCGTTCATGCGGTTGAAGACAAACGTATCATTGAGCTCATCGTAAACCACAACTCGTAAGTAAAGCTACCGTAACGTGAATAGACATCATTTAATGGAAAAATGATAATACATTCTCGAATCGTTGCGTGACTTACCGTTTGCAAATGGCAAGATTCCATTAAACAATTTCTCCGTCGCTACCTTCGGGGACTAGTGAGATCGGATAACAAATCATGGCGGATGAATCTCTGAATCTTTAGCGAAAATTGCAAAGCTTCGCAAAGATTTACGTGTTTAAGCGCCTTTGCTAAATCGCCTCCTCAGAACTAATACTTCTACGATTTTACTGTGGATCACGGGGTTAAGAGAAGCAGTCTGAAGGGCTCTAAAGCGTTTCTAACAGAAACCCCTCTAAACCTCTTACTACGCAAAGCTTTACTCGTGTTTGTCTTTCTATTATGTATTTAGGTCTCCTTAGACCCGCTACGAGACTATTTGGTATCTGTGGGAGCTCTAATTAACTAGTGTCTGAAAACTGGGATTAAATTAAAGGGTAAAATGGATGAGGCATGAGCACTCGAAATACATACAATATCAGGTGCTATATCAAACAAAACAACCCGTGTTGCCTATGGTATTGTACACGATCCTTCTATAACTGTTTAATGGAAAGCTGAAAGGTGAGTGTAACTTACGATATCTATGGTTAATTCAATAATTGTACAGTTTGTTAATATGTGTACCTAACGATCGTTTGTAACACCTACATTTAGTAACATCGTCAACTAATCTCCTTATTCTATTTGATACTTGAAACTCTAGATGGAGTCGGTGTGTTTCGATTGGTTAATTTAACAAGAGATTAGTGAACGTACAGATATATCAGCAATACGTACGGTTCTCGTCAATGTATCCGGGTCCGTAGACGATCTTGGTAGCATAGAGCGGGTTCTCGCTTCCTCCGGGCTCATGGTTCCAGCGATGGTAATCGTGCCCATGCGGTTTGTAGTGCGGGCTCGCATAGCGGTGGACGTGGGTCATTATTTTGTCCGGCTCGATAAGGTTGCCGTCCTGTGTTATGGACATACCGCCGATCCAAGTCGTCACTCCGGTCGCATTCCGATTGGGGTTCCGTCCGTCCGACATCAGCTTTACTGGAATTGCATCCATCGTATCGCTTAGGTGAGGAAAGCTCGACCACCGAGCCATAGCGCGAAGGGACTCCGATTTTAACAACAGAGGCGATCGCGCAGGGCCGGTACAGCACATCGATACAAATAACAATCACCCGACTAACGACAAATTTAAAAACGACAATTTCAAACAACAACGATCGACAAAAGTACGACATTTATCTGGCAAACATTAAATTTCTGCGATTTGGAAATTTTAACAGGACTGGACCCGAATTTTTAAAAAATATAATAGCAAAGCCTTCTTCGAATGGCAGTCCCGCTCGAACTATTTCATCAAAGCCAAGTCTATGCCGCGCAGTAACCATAGAGATCGTAGAAATAGGAGATGCAGAAAGAAAGCATGCAACGTGCAATTAACAAAAAGTTGGTACCATTGAGACGTTCAAAGACGTATTTGAGGAGCTCAATCTTATACAGTTCTGTGAACGTCTTTTTTGGTTTCAATATAAGGAAAAAGGAGCTGCAGATAAGGCATGCGAGTATAAAGTAGGAGCGAATATATTGATCGATTTAAATGTTGAAAATGTTTGAGGTTGTAGGACTGCTAATTGCTAGTAATGACGTTGTTACGATGGAAACTACCTATCTTGTATCTATCTAGAATAGATTTAAGTGGGAGTGATAAAAGCTACTCTATAAATATTTGTACAAATTTTCAGTACCTAATAAAAATAATTTAAAAACAACAACAAATTTATAAATAGCTTCATTAAAATACCTGTATATTGAGTTCGTTTCAATGCAAAAGACGAGGATTTTTATTAGAAATACACATATATTTAATGAATTACTAGATTTTTAATTGACATTTTTATCTAAAGTGCATATTATGTAAGTAAAAATGGTTTGGTACTGACAATAGCTTATAATAAAACGACTTTAATTATATTTTACAAATTCTCTTGATTACACTTAAGTGATGCCAATGACAAAATTCCAATAACCATAGAAGACATTTGAGCCGATAACAAAGACTTCGTTGAAGTCGTCATTGTAAGCCGCGCTCCTACCTTACGAAGCTTTAGCTGAAGCGTGCAGTGCTAGAGGCGACGGAATCCGATAGACACATAGAGAGAACAAGAGGGTGCGGCGACGGCTCACCGTGGCGGGGTCGAGGGGGGCGCGGGGAGAGGAGAGCCGCACGGAGAAGGCTGGCGGCGGCGGCGCGCGTCATCAGCCTCGTGCCGTTCTCGGTGAGGAGCAGGATGGTACCGTCGGGCGCGGCGTAGCGGGTGAGGGGAGGAGCGCGCGGGGCCGGACGCCGAGGCTCGAACAGCGCGCGAATCGCCGGCGGACATTCGCCCCATGCCGCCGCTGCCCCACAACCACGTTACCAACAACCAGTACCCGCCCCGTGCCGAGCCGCACTAACGGAACACCCTTAACGGACCAGTAGACTCAACCGCTTCGAGTGAGAATCTTCAACCCATAACCTCTGGGTGATCATCGTCAGATCAGAATATCATGAAGTTCTGTTTATTCTGTCTAATGATCATAAACCTGATAAGTAAAACAGTTCACCTATTTGTGATCACAATTTTCGGTTAGCTACCAATGGTGATCTTGAAAGTCCCTTGAAAGTATTCCTTTGAAAACGAGGTAGACACGAGAATAAGGGTTATGTTCGCCGCCCCATCGACCATGCTCTATCAGCTGTCGCAGATCATCACCGAAGGCCGAAGGAGTCGGAAGCCAAGAGTTAGAGGTAACTGCGGGCATTTGTACGGTGTGTGAGGTCAGGAGTACTCTAAAAAGAAGCTTAGTGTCCAGTGAAACATAAAGGTAAACAGCCTTGTGTGGTAAAGTAGTGATCTAAGTAAATCCTAAGGCCTAGGCATCTAATCGGTGTAAAAATAAAAAAGGCACGAATAACAAATTATAATTAAAACAAAAAGTTTACGAAACTGAACTAATTTAACACGTTGACGGCTATTTGGAAGAGTCTAATACTCCTGATAAGCGTTTTAGAGTGAAGTGTTACTGTTTTGATTTTTTTTTGCATAACAGAGCTTACATTGAACGCGTTGTATTTTGTTGCTTTGTTTTATTTATGGTTAGTCTTAATATGTTTAATAAAATAACATGAAATGATTATAGCTAAGTGTTTATACATTATGGTGTCCTACAGGGTTCATGTTGGGGAACAATGTGTTCATCATTATTTCTATTACATATACTGTTCGTGTTACACCAAGTTACGCGTGTACCTATGCGTTGCATATTAAACACTTAAAGCTATCACTATATATATTTCTTTGACATAAGTGCGGGTTCTGAGTGAGAAGATTACTTACAAAATATTTTTACGGACTTAAGTAATATTATACTATTCCATTGAAATAGTTAATTTAATTTCTTACATTTTATAACATACCCTAATTTTAATAACTAAAGTTATGCACTTTACCCACCTTTATTCATCGAAAGAGCGAAAATATTATTTTTTCATCGCTTTCAATAGCGTTTGCTTTCTCAAATTTCGTCAGAAAGGCGTCATTTAATACACCTCACTCGACGTGCCAGCATTTTAAAAGGTATTTTTGAGCACCGGTCCGGTTATTTTTCCCGGGTCTCGCGAGTTAGAGAAGTAATTTGAACAGTTGTGAGTTCCCACGTGCTGAAAGCGACCCAGCTCGATTCAAACTCATTGTGTACGAAATGTATTCTATGCCCATGTTGTAAGGCGTGTTGTTATAGTCATAGTACGTTTACTTAGTATTATAATTCACGAAAATATTCTATTACCTTAATTGGCTTCTTAGTTTGTAATTTAATTTAACGTTTAATATAATGTTAAAATTTGTAAAGTACCTACACATTATGATTATACCAAAATATATACTTCAAATATTTTATAAGTTGACCTTAATATTTATATTGTACAATTTATTGGTTTTATAAGTTTCAGTGAAAATCATTTACCTTATTATAAGTAGATACATATTTTATTAATGACAAGATGTGCTCGCGACTTCGACCGCGTGGAATTTAAAAAAATTGTTTGACTTTATTTTGTTCTAGTAGCCCAAGTTACTCCTTATTACATCAGCTACCTGCCAATAAAGGTCCCGCCAAAATCGGTCCAGCCATTTCAGAGATTAGCCAAAACAAGCAAATAGACACAAAAATGTTATGATATGTATGTCCGTATGCATATTCATATGCATACGGACATACAGATTATAAACAGACACATCCAATTTTATTTATATCTTTAGATACCTGATAAAGTACAAGGGTAGGTCAAAGGCATAAGGTCTCGAAGGAGATCACTCTTGCACTGGGCAGAACAGGTCAAGGTTACTGTAGATGTCTCTGTTTACGAACTTACGAGGAAAGCAGCGATTCGAGAGAAAAGGCGAAGTGTTGCACTTCATGTCTCAAATATCTTATAAAATCACGACTTCTCTGCTAAGATTCTAATGACTGAAAAGTATGTATGTGTTTAAACGTTTCTTGTTATTCTAAATGTTACAAAAATCAAACAGATCTATAGTAGCTAGGTGATATTTACATTAAAAACCTTTTATTTCATAAATCATTTAAACATCTGTATAAACGAATGATGTTACTATAAGAATTAATATAAATAAGTACAATCGGTATAAAAATGGGTCACAAAATCATTCTTCCATAAATAAACCTCTATAAACGTGATTTCCTTCGTCCGACACAGGTACTTCCACCTACATTACATTATTTATTGGTCTATTTACCAATCAACGAAGTAGACTTCCCTTTATATATTATGCTTTTAGTACTGTTGCCCTCAGAATTTCTATTACCATAATCACGGTGAACGAAAAACGAGGAAAGTCCGTGTCAAAGTAGAAAAGAAATGTTCAAAAAGGTTTACTTTTGCGAAAGCCGACCTCAAAGTGCCCTTAACACAAAGACTTGTTGGTTGAATGGATTTCCTTTCTTTTGTTTCTACACTGTATCGGTGCTCGACTTTTAAATTTATATTCGATTGATGTTACTTATGGGATCTGGGATTCTAGTAACCTTCATGGACTGTCCTGGAAAAAGGTATTTGAATGCATAATGAGGCTATCAATCTCGGTAACTGTGAATTAGTCCAAGAGACATTGAGGAATTGGGAAGTGCTTTTTGAATAATGATTTAATCACCGCTCGCGGCCAAAAATTGCGGTTAAAATAATTGTGCTATTAATATTGTGAATTATATTATTTTTTATCATAATATTATAGATTTGCTAAAGTTATGGAGCCACTAGGATATTGTGAGATGTCTTGAAGCTGTTTTTGTGTCATATTATAATTGTAATTCTTACTGACATTAATTTTTACTTGTTTATGCTTTATTTTAATCCTAACAGTAAGAAAAACTAGTGGGCTGACTCAATTTCTGATGGCATTTTCTATCAGTCAATCCTAGAAAAACATCTCGTAGGTGCATATGATGTAAGATAATCCATACTAATATTATAAATGCGAAAGTGTGTTTTTGTTTGTTGGTTTGTCCTTTTTTCACGGTAGAACGGAGCGTCGTTATGGTATGATTTTTGGTCAGGAGAAAGTTGAAAGGATGAGGGGTATCATAGGTCATATTGAACTACGAAAAAATATTTCATTTCTGTAGAAAGATACATAACGACGTATATTTCAGATAAATTAAAGAAAGTGTTTAACAACAAAGCGTTGCCTGGCAACCATTGAGGTGAAAGAAGTGAAAGCGGATAGTAATATGTTACTAAATACTTATAAATAATTTAATATTAATAAACAATTGTG
>DWPA01004519.1:0-12746 GCA_018251375.1 Calpodes ethlius | reverse complement strand
TGTATAATGACTACGTATTAAAATCATTCTAATGACTACTATAATATAATAATGACACTATAATCACTATAGTGACTACCTATTAAGATCAGTATAATGACTCCCTATTAAGATCACTATAATGACCATCAATTAAAATCAGTATAATGACTCCCTATTAAGATCATTATAATGACCATCTATTAAGATCACTACAGTGACTCCCTATTAAAATCACTGTAGTGACTCCCTATTAAGATCATTCTAATGACCACCTATTAAGATCACTATAATGACCACTTATTAAAATCATTCTAGTGAACTCCCTATTAAGATCAGTATAATGACCACCTATTAAGATCACTACAGTGACTCCCTATTAAGATCAGTATAATGACCATCAATTAAAATCAGTATAATGACTACGTATTAATATCACTATAGTGACTCCCTATTAAGATCACTATAATGACCATCAATTAAAATCAGTATAATGACTACGTATTAAGATCACTATAATGACCATCAATTAAAATCAGTATAATGACTACGTATTAAGATCACTATAGTGACCACCTATTAAAATCATTCTAATGACTACGTATTAATATCACTATAGTGACTCTCTAGTAATATCACTTTAATTACTACCTATTAAGATCAGTATAGGGACTTCCTATTAAGATCACTATAGTGACTCCCTATTAAGATCAGTATAGGGACTCCCTATTATGATCGCTATAGTGACTCCTTAGTAAAATCACTATAGTGACTCCCTAGTAATATCACTATAATGACTACGTATGAAGTCACAGTGATCGTACTAGGGCGTCATTAGAATGATCTTACTAGGGCGCCATTATCGCTAATGCGTCTAATTCTAATTGATCGATTATTTCTACTGGTTCTTGTTTCTTTTGGTAAATTGTGTATAAATCTGAAAATGGGAGAATGCACAAGCTCTATGCTAAATGTACCGAAATCTGCCACAATAGTCCACTGTAACCTCAAAGTTACTAGACTCTAGCATAAAAAAATGACAAATGAAAAAATGACGAAGCATACTAATAGGTGGTTATCTATAAACAAACCCAGAGCTATTATGTCCTCTATTTTAATTTGATAATCCCTGACAAAAACATAGATAATACCAATTCGATCAATTGATTTCACGTAGTTCTACTGTAGACAGTTTGCACAGTATCTACTTTGTCGTTTCACAGTAACGAACCTAACAATGGTCATGAGTACTAATTCTGGTTGTGTTGGTAACGTCATAGAGTTAGGTTTCATCTCATGAAACAAGTTACAATTATTTTCTGAAATGTCGATAAATTCATATGTGACCTGAAACTTACACGGGCCCATAGAGGGTTAACGGGTTACAGTCTTTCTAATGAGGGTTCTAAAAATTCTTGATCTTTCGCTTTTTTTTTGCAAACATGAAATTTATTTATATGTACTGGCGTTTAATCGAGTTGTGGTCGCGTATTTTTTTAAGAAATACGCAGATACGTGATATTTTTGGCAGCAATCTTTAGGACTGCGCTAAAGTGTTCATTTTAACTGCTGAGGTCAAATTCATTTTAACCGATGAGTCTCCAAAGAATAAATTATCTATAGAAACTATAGAGCAAAAATATATACGTATGTTTACCGTTACTTCTGGACTTGTTTCAGCTGCTCATTGTGTTACAATAAATGGAGAACCAGTCCCTCCAAACATCTTGACTATTATATTGGGGAAATACTACCTGATTGGAAATAGTTCAGAATCCCAAGAAATAGAAGTAAGTATTGTAATTGATATTGAGATTTCAGCAACAATGGATAATTTACAATGAGCTTGCTAAAAATAAAATTATTTCATTCAGGTTAATGAAGTGATATCCCATGAACGTTTTGCACCAAGAAATCATTTAGAGAATGACATAGCGTTGTTAAAATTAAAAACAGAAGTTATTTACAGTGACTATGTTCAGCCGGCTTGCATCTGGTATAAAGAGGATTATAATCGTCTACCGAGTAGCAGTATTCAAGGAACGGTAACTATTTTAAATATTATACACACTTCGATCCTAAATTTTCGACCAAGTAAAGCAACAGTGGACCCAGTCGCAAATAGGAATAGTTATCGCTAATGACAATATTTTTTTAAGCACTCTCGTGCTAAAAATACCTTGTAAAACTGGCATTAGTTAAACATAATAAAAACTAATGTTAGAAATAATACGATATCTTTTATTCCCAATTCATTTGTTTTAGTGTTCAGTCTTTTCGTCATAACTGTCAATTTTGTCATCATCATCGTCTGAACCCATAATTGTCCGAATGCCGGGCTCAGTTTTCCTCTTACAATGTAGCGTACGGATTGACAGACTTCACACACCCTTAAAAATTTCATTATATGGGAGAACTCTTAGGTGTGCAGGTTTCCTCACGATGATTTCCTTCACCGAAGTAAGGGATAATTAACTTGTAATGCGTATATTACTTCTTGAAAATTAGAGGTATGTCGAACTCATGTCCCCACGTCCGGGAAACCAATGTTCGAACCACTAGGCTATTACTGCTATTTATCATTTTAATTTTGGCGGTAATTTTCAATTTTATAATTTTGTAATTTTGATATTTTTACAAAGAATACTGTTTTTTAATCAGGTAGTCGGCTGGGGTCTCAATGAATTGAATGTGGTGTCATCCCAGCTCAAGCAAGCGAAATTACCAAAAGTTCCTGATTCGACATGTATACAAAAAAACCCCTTATTTTATTCCAATGCACTTAGTAACAGTAAAAAATTCTGCGCAGGATGGGCTAATGGTAAGAAGAGTTATTTTTAAAATATGCGTTTCTTAGTTTCTTTTACTGTCTCTTCTCCTCTAAATATGAATATAATCATGTTTCGGTACAACTTCTGTAGTAGTTTTCATATTTTGACCAATGAGATATTGTCACCCTAAACTCATATGATTTTGTCTAAAGATCTAAGATAAATGTTTTATTCATTATAAATTGCTGTGAATTATGTCAAGTAATTAAATAAATTAACTAAATTCAACAGCTTATTTTGTATCTAATGTAACAGTTACTGAATAATTTGTTATAATAAAATAAAAAAAATAAAGGTCCCGGAATAGAGCCCTGCAGTACGCCCATAACATAATCTCGTTATATTAGTTGACTGTGTTCAATTTCAGCCTTGGAGTTATACTAATTGGCCAAATACTTGTTTACAGGAACATTATCATTATTGTGTAATTGTTATTGTTAGTTTTCCTTTAAGCTTGTCTGGCTAGCTACCTAATGACTCCCCATGCTATGGCTGGAAGCTCAAAACACAGACTACTTATCAAGCTTCTATTGTGCTATTAAGATCAGTATAATGACCACCTATTAAGATCACTACAATGACTACCTACTAAAATCATTCTTATGACTACGTATTGAGATCAGTATAGTGACTCCCTATTAAGTTCACTATAATGACTACCTATTAAAATCATTCTAGTGACTACTTATAAATATCACTATAATGACTCCCTATTAAGATCACTATAGTGACTCCCTATTAAGATCATTCTTATGACCACCTATTAAGATCAGTATAATGACTACCTATTAAGATCAGTATAATGACCACCTATTAAGATCAGTATAATGACTACATACTGAGATCACTATAATGACTACCTATTAAGATCACTATAATGAACACCTATTAAAATCATTCTAATGACTACATACTAGTGTTGTAAAGGACTCGAGTCTTTTAGTCTTAATTACATAAAGGACATAAAGTCTGAAATAAAGACAATCAAAAGTCTGTTTTAAGTATCTGCACTTTTGAAATAATAAACTTTTACGTTGATTTAAGCAAACATCTTGTTTGTCTATTAATTGAACATTACTTCCACTTTTGAAATTGTAGATAAAACCATTTATAATGAAACTATTGATTTTATGCCCAGTTTAGTGGTATCTATTTATGTGTTTCAAAATATATTGTTTCAACCTAGTTCATTTATAAAGTAAATTTTACACAATCTGAATTTACTTTTCATTTTGCTTGTACAGTAATCAAAATTCAACGTACTTACGATAAATTATCTAATTTATATAAATACATAATTAAAATAAATGTTTATTGTTTATAAATTGCTGTGAATTATGTCAAATAATTAACTAAATTCAACAGCTTATTTTGCATCTAATGTAACAGTTACTGAATAATTAGTTATAAAATAAAAAAATAAAGGTCCCTGCAGTACGCCCATAACATAATCTCGTTATATTAGTTGACTGTGTTCAATTTCAGCCTTGGAGTTATACTAATTGGCCAAATACTTGTTTACAGGAACGTCACCTTGTAATGGAGACAGCGGTGGTGGATTCTTAGTATTTGTTCCTGATAAAGCTAAAGACAAATCCACTGATGCTCTGGGATCCTGGTACGTTAGAGGAGTAGTGTCTCTGACCGTTTCCCTCAAGAATCTCGCACGATGTGATCCGTTCCAGTATGTGGTATTTACTGATGTTGAGAAGTACAATGACTGGATAAAGAAATATTTAGATAATTAATTACGGCACGTGTTACATATGAATAATGTTTAACATTCATTCCAAATGTTTTTTTTGTGAATTACCATTAACCACTGGACTTTAATTAGTGTTTGTCCGCCATACAAACTGAAAGTTTTATGAATAAAACTCATTAACTTTGTTTATGCTTTTATTGTCTTTCGGTTGAGCTTGCTCGTTACCATCTTCTTGCTCGAGTTAGCCGCCAAATGACTGATCGTGTTGCTAGGGACTTTCTTTTCTATTAGTGTCTAATGGGTTACAATGACCACTTACAATTAGATTGTTTGACAGGCGTGTGCAAAAAAAAAAACTGTTTATTAACACGTCTTTGTCTTGCGATGATAATCGAACATACTTCATAATTAAAATATTGAGGAAAATGTTTTAAATAGTATTTTTGACATCAATTAAATTTAATTTTGTTTACAAAATCGACGTACTTCCGCGGCGTCAATATTTATGGATTATAGGAAAATCATATTGTTAAATATCAATACCTATAATAATAACAACTATAGAACATAGAAAGGAACCTAAACACAGGAGATAAAGTTGTAAATAAAAATATATCTATAACCCAATACCTTTGTATTAGATTGTCCGTAAACCGTGCCGATATTTTAGGGCAATTAAAATACGGCTCATTTAAATATTGACGAAATTAACCAATCGTAACCAAACATGGTTAAAGCTAGCCTTTAAAATATGTTCAATTGTATAAATGTGTTTCTTATTAATAATTGCTATATATTCAGGTAGGTCTCTCGCACTACCTACCGAAAATCGGCACGAACTTTCCGGTAACCTTTTGTTTAAAAGAAATTTACCAAAGTCCTGACCATAAAGTACATATTACTGAAATAAATTATTGTTAGCGCGAATAGTAACCGGTGCAAAGAAGGGAAAGTCTACGTCCTTCAGTGGATCTTTAAAGTCTGATAGATAGATAAATTTGTTGTGCGCGTTCCAACCTAACTCCTATCGATATTCCTAAAATGAAAAGATGAGATCATAAGTGGTCGATTTTCGAAAGTTCTCTGGACGTCGACGACCATCGGGGGTCACTGAAACCACGTCTTACTACGCTATAATTATCTTTATTACCTGATATGGACTTACTATAGGTATTATTACAATAATTACAGCAGTGTCATTATATCCATGTAATACAACAAACAGCACAAGGGTAAGTTATTTTCAGGGTAAGAACACATTGTATTTAGTATTATTGTATTTCCGTCATAGAAGATAATCCGACAGTACCAAATTAGTATTGACATAGTTATATTATCTATAACTGTATACATATAAATAAAATTAGAGTATCTGTTTGTAATATTTAAATAACTACTTTTTACTACGTGCATATGAATATAGATACGGTTCATACACCAAAATAACATTTTTTTTAAATTTTGTCTGTCTGTCTGTTTGTTCTGGCTAATCTCTGAAATGGCTGGACCGATTTTGACTACACTTTTAAGGGCAGGTAGCTGACGTAATAAGCTTAGGCCACTAAAACAAAGTAAAATTAAACACTTTTTGTTAATTTCCACGCGGACAAAGTTGCGGGCACAGCTTGTTCGAAATAAATGTGTGTTTTCATCGCAATCAATAGCCATTGCGTGAATTGAACTCGAATTTCGTTATTAATAGTGGCGATAGCGAGTTTTTCCCTGTGTTATACGGCTGCGGGTAAGTTTTATTTTCTAACTAAATGTTAGGAGCGGCTCCGACCGTGTGTGTGAAAAGAACAGCAATAAAAAGGTTGTCAATTTCTTTCTATCATTGGTTGCCAGGCAACGCTTTGTTGTTAAACACTTCCTTTAATTTGGCTGAAATATATTGTAATGGATCTTTAGTTTGATTAGTATTAACGAGTACTTTCATCTTATATAGTACCAGAGTCTGATTCGCTTATTAAAAGTGTGTTGTTTAAAAAATATTTTTAAATTATAATTATCATTATTGTGTAATTGTTATTGTTAGTTTTCCTTAAAGCTTGTCTGGCTTGGTACCTAATGACTCCCCCATGCTATGGCTGGAAGCTTAAAACATTGACTACTTATCAAGCTTCTATTGTGCTCTTTTTTATGTGAAGAATCTTTTGATAACATGTTCCCCCATTTGGACGGCCCCATAGCCTAGTTGGTGAACCTGCCTGCGAAGCGAGGGGTTCTGGGTTCGATTCCCAGTCGGAGCAGTTATTTCTGTGACAGATAAATATTTGCTCTCGGGTCATGGGTGTTAGTGACGTGGTATTTGTGTTGTCCATGCCACCTAAGAAATAGGGAATCCTACTGCGGGGATCTGAGTGTGTTAGCGTTATTTATTTATTCCTAAATACAATAATGAATATAACTATAGTTCTCAGTCAAGCGAATTTAGAGCTGGCTGACTGAAATGAGTGTGGTTAGCAATGTTCTGATCAGTTTCTGTATATTTGTCTTAATGTTTGCAAGTCATTAGTAGTTGGCCGAGTTAATTCAAATTAATGTTTTTGTCTGGTAGCTAAAACTCATCACGAATGGCCTCCCTCTCCTACCATACATACAGCCAACCTGTTTATGTGGTAAATTGAATGTCGTTTTTAACATTGTTATATCAATCCTCAAGTTCCTTTAAGTTTATCACGTTACTTGAGAGACATCTAGTTTATAATTTTACGCTTCGACTTAAAACAAACTTCTTTGAAATTCGATGAAATTACATAAAATTAAATGAAATTATAATGACAACTTATTTGTGAAAAGTGCAGTACTAGAGCATCCTTAAGAATTATTAATCAATATTTTACACATTCTCTATAAATGGAAATTATTTATTATCCTCTCGCTGAATATTTCCATCGCATTGAATTTTTAAGTGTACATTTGAATATATAACTTTACATTTAATTTAAGCAAATCTATGTCGTACTCCACATGGGAACTTCGGAATATGCGTTCACACCTCTAAATGCAGCAGACTGCTTAAGATGACCCGGAACCCCACGGGAGAAGAACTATTCCTTCTAAGAAATTCCTTATGTGGGACTCATGATGATCCAGATAAGGTATGTTTTATGATAATAGACGAAGTAGACCACCTGGACCTCAATGCTTATCATAATCATAATTATATCTATTGCCAATTATACAAGGTTAACAACAAACGAAAGGTGCTTAAATTTGGTGCTATGTCTTTGGGCATGCAAAATCTTACAGAAGGTTCTGTTAAATCTGAGTAATGTCAATAAACGTGATTCTGATTGATTTTATGAAGTTAATTTACTATTAACTATAGTACACTGAACAATAAACGCCAACACACTCATACCCCCGCAGTAGGATTCCCTGTGTCGCGGGTGGCATGAACAACACAAATAACACGTCACTAACACCCATGACCCAAGAATAAACATTTATCTGTAACATAAATATCTGCCTCGGCCGGGAATCGAACCCCTCGCTTCGTAGGCAGGGTCACTACCAACTAGGCTACGGGGCCTTAGTACTTACTTAATAAGTAAACGCATGGCTCTCGAGTTTGACAGTCAACATAAAAGAAACTTTTATATTTCACCAGCAGCTATTCAAGCGAATGTTGTCAGTAAGTTGTAAGCAGGGCAGCAACCTTCAACAGGACTCTTGTCAACATTTTTGAGTAAACCTGAATATTAAAAAACTTCCGTAGAAAATAAGAATGTATCCGGTGAACGTAAGATTTGTAAACGATTGTGTAATTTGAAACAAAACGGGAGTGATTATAACTCTCAGTATTTATTGGGTTTGGAGCGCCTCTAGCAAGAAGAGAAATTAAGACCATATCTATGACGGCTCGATGAAGGTTGGCAGATTGCATGTACTTTCGAGAATATACGGAAACATATATATTATATTAGTAGTACCGATTATATTTTCCTTAATTTTATTACGTATATGGTTTTCAACCTAATACCGCTTTTAACCGCCGGAGATATCAATTGTCATTTAGAACTATGAGCAATACATTTATTATTCAAATTATTGGTCAATTATTATTATTAAATATCATACCAGTCTGGTTTCTTACATAACAAAACAATGAGGATAATTGAACCATTTGCACGAATTAGAGACCCGTTCTGCGCTCGAAATTCGACCGCAAATTATAATATCAAATGATCAGTTACAAATAGACTGTCACTATAAGCTGTGTGTTTCGGATGCATGGTAGTGCATGTGATATTTCATTTATTGATAAAACGTACTTATAAAGAATTGTTATTTAAAAATATTAGCGTTCCTGCATTTCTCCTACATGTAACTATAAGGGTACCAAATTTCATACTCTTCCGTAATTTTTTGTAAAAAGGTGTCCAAAGCTTTTTCTTTACATAAATACAAACAAATAAGTTTTACAATGAAATATTAACTGATACATATTTATGTATTTTGCTAAAGAGTACGCTGAAGTAATCGATAATGGTAACATTCAATTACATGTCACTTTCTAGTTAGAGGGGAAAATAGTGCAACCAACGAGATGATATACATAAGAATAGAATTTTACAAATATCAACTTTGGAATATAAAATTTTTAAGTAAATTTTTAAAGGAAATCAGTCGATAATATCATAAAATAATTTTTGTTCTTTAAAAACGGTAGATCTTCTGCCAAGCGAAGTGTCATGCCTGGATGCCTGGAACATGTATGGAACTTTGATAACGTGATTCAGTTCGAATCGTTGACGTGCTACGCGATTAAAGCTTTTTATCCCAAAGTATAACATTTAACTTGTTTCGTTGACTTTAGTATAAGATCCTCATTGGTTGAAGGTTGCTCAATGCATCAACACGACTATCACCAAATATTTTAATAAGTAACTATTAAAACACGAATTAAACTTGCAAAACAAGAATATTGTGTAACTGAAGTTATTTATTGTTACCACATGTTAACTGGTTTAAAGTAACACAGCTTTACTTAACTTAAGCTTACTAGCTTTACTTAACTCCACAACATTTATAACTATAGCAAAAGCTATTGCTTTATATTACAGTCACTAATGTAGTAAAATCTGGCTTTAGTTCACAGTTATTGAACCTTTATTGGGTTTACTCGAATCTTTTTAATGTCCAAATCAATGTGGAGCAACAAACAACATACGGGCGAGTGTTCAATAAGCAACATATTTTGATCGAATAGAAATGGTTGTTTAGTTTCAACCTCTAAAACTGATCCTTTCCCAACCCCATCAAATATTCCAGGTATGTTGCCCATTAGAGAGGTGCAAAACGCCGTACGACGAGCGAGGAAATTGTGTCGGATTGGATTCTTGTACTGATTTGAAGGAGATGCTAAACGACCTTACATCAGATAATATAAATTTCGTTAAAAAATCTCGGTAATAAACCAATGTATCATAATATACTATTAGTTAATTTAATTAGTTATTAACAGTTGAAACTCAAATTGCAGCTGTCCGGGTCTAATGAAGTACAGCGTCTGTTGCAGCTTGCAAGCAATAGACATAGATATTAAATGCCAGCCATCTCCTTTACCATTTGATCCTAGCAGCGGGTGCTGTGGAAATGAAATCAGTGATTATAAAATATTAGGTAAAAACTCAGGTTATCTCCATCCTAGTGATGGATCATCTTAACCAAGTGCAAGCAATGAGTGATAAAATCATTTTAACTTAAAAATTATGACAAAGACATTCTGTTGCAGGTAGCAATGAAACAAATATTGATGAATATCCTTGGCTGGCTTTAATAGAGTACCAAACTGAGGATAAAATAGAACTATTGTGCAGTGGAGTGCTTATCAGTGGGCAATATGTCGTGACTGCGCGGCATTGCGTCCAAGATCTTGTACCTAGTGCTGGAAATCCGTGAGTATATTTATAAATCAAGGAAATAGAAGCTGTTCAAGAGTTAAAATTTGTTGAACCAACTTAGTAACGATTGACAATGCAGGGCAAGGGCTGGTCCTATTTATTTGAAGTACACACTCAACATTACTCTGTGCTTGACAGTACAGATTTTCACCATTGTTATGGCGGCAAGTCTCTCCTAAGAAAATGGTGCGTCCATATCTTAATATTTCGATGATATCTTTTACTTTTATGAATGGCAGAGACCACTCGTATTATCAGGGTGACAAGTCTGCTCATTTGACGGTTATTATTCGCAAAATAAAGCGATGAAAATTAAGTTAATACATTCTACTTCGTTCACACGATCATACAACTGTAGCATGTAATTAACTTTTAGGACCATACGTAATTATATTATATTATTACGTTATGCCATTTAAGGTTATCAAAACATTAATTTTTACGATTGTAGTTTAATACCCAAATTTTACTATACCCATGATACTTAATAATTAATGTTGCGGGGGATACATTCCACGAATTACTCAGAGAACTTATGATACTGAATTTCGTACAAAATTTGTATAATAAATTGATGATTAGAACGTGACTGTAATATCCGAAAAAAAATACTCAAAATTTAAAACTATCTTTCAATTAAACGTATTTCTTTCGATTAAGACTGAAATAACGAAGCAGAATTTATTGTGTATAATTAATATCACTAGCTTGAATATGCCTTTATTTCTAGAGTAGTTTTTTGCATTGAGTTGTGTTTGAAACATGGTCAGATTTAGCTTTTGATTCAGATTATTTTCAGCGTTAATGTCAGACTGGGGGAATATGACACGAGCAATCCAGGATTGGACTGTAGGCCTGCAGCGGGTGGAGGTGAAGACTGTACTGAGGGTGCAGTGACAATACCCATAAAGGATGTAATAACAAAATCTGATATAAACCACCATATTGCACTTATCCAACTCGTCAGGATAGTACAGTTTACAGGTTATAATGATGAGATATATGTATTATTAATATAAAAACCACTGAATTAACCATTAAAAATATTGATTAAGCTATTAATGAAGTCAATAGTAAATATCGTAATCATAAGGTGGGGTGAAAAGTGGAAGAAATTTTTCAAAAATCAAAGCTATATTTTTTTCTGATTGTGCCAATTTTATTCGTAAAATGATACAATGTGATTTGGCTACAATAGGTGAGCTAATAAGTCATATTCTTATATAGGAATACCTCTGTCATATCCCTGATGTTGATGTTCTTGAATGGTGCTGATAAATTTATGTACATTGTATGAATGATGTGAAGGTATACTTCGCATTTGACGAGACATAATCCTGCACGCATCTCTAATTTTCAATAAGCTATGTGCGTATTACAAGTTAATTATCATATGCTTCGGTGAAGGAAGACATCATGAGGAAATCTTTCTGAAAGTTCTCTATAATATTCTCAAAATGTGTGTGAATTCTCCCAATACCCTCTCGGTCAGCATGGTGAACTATGATCTGGATCGCACAGACGTACAGATACTACCTGTGCCTATCAGTGAGACGGTTATGAGTTGCGATATTTGTTATGATGAAGTCTATCTTTTTTGTTCCTGAAACATTTATCTTTCGTTTTCCTTATTGTGGTTCATTAAAGATGGTATCTATTACCCAGTGATAGGTAAAATCCCGGCCTCGAAATAACCAGTTGTCAGACAAAATCTTGTTTTTACGATAAATTTATAAATACCACTTCAATCTTAACGATTCTTAATCCAGTTTCATGGGATTTTTTCTTCTTACATAATATAATGTCCAAAGTTATGCCAAGTCTACGATAACTTTGAACATCATATAAATCCACACTTTTATTATCTTTAAAGTGTAGACACGTAAAATAAACATAACGTATTAATTAAAAAAATATTAAATCCGTGTACCACATAATTATAATATAACTACTACTTTCTGTCCGCATGAAGCAATTATAACCGCCGCTAAAAGTATCTGGCGGTTAGAAAAAAAAAATTAGGTAATCTAAATTTAAAACCTTACCCTGATTGACTTTGTGGCTCTTTTACGCATAATATTGTACCAAAAAGTGTGTAAAAGTGAAAATTATGTCACTCTGTTATTCACATTCTTCCTTTATTGTAATTAGTCGATGTCAAGCTGTAAAGGTCAGTTTACATTTTTTCCGTATTCTCAACGTGTCTCAGTCGATCTACCGCAACTACGGATGCAATTTGATACTCTTTGACCTAAGGAGGCTCAATACACTACAACGAACCTGGAGTAAATTACAATACCCAATTATAATATCATTTACAAC
>DWPA01004518.1:0-12747 GCA_018251375.1 Calpodes ethlius | reverse complement strand
TTAGTTAATACTTGGAACTTATCTATCCATCAACCTTTGAAGGTCCACTGCTGGATATGGGCCTCCCCCAATTTTCCATAACGAGAGAGTTATTTCTAGTTTCTCCCAACACAGGGAATCCTAGTTTTGGAGCTAGTAACATTAAGTGTATTGTTGTTATTTACTAGATTAATTATTATTAATTTACGTGTGTAACCATTCGTCGTCCTTAACCATTTCAAGGAAGCTTGTACAGGGTACCTTGGCAAGATTAAAATGATGCTATTTATGAAAAAAAAACTCCCCATTTTGTTTCTAATTACCGATTACGTACCCATTTCCATTGTCAAAAAACCCATTCCCATACTTGTGTGCGTATCGGTGAGCGTAATTACACAATATTACCGCACACATACATATTTTTAGTTTTACTTAAGACCAACGCGGTGTTAAGAAATTATCCGTCTTGTCTATGGAAATGAAGACAAAATGAATAATATTTTTAATTCTAGCAAAAAGTCACTTCACGGTGAAGGCTTCGCGGGCCACCCTTCTAAGAATAAACATTCTAATTAATGTTTTAATAAACCCGTGTTCATCATAATGCATAAATAATTTATAATACGGATTAAGATAGGAGATAGGAGACCCTATCGAGCAAATCTCGTTATAGCTACATAAATTGAAAGCAAAGGTTATTTCTATGGACATTTGATTTTTAAACTTTTAATTTTACTATGGATTTTTTGTTATTGGTATATATGGTAAGTGACTATCGTCACCCATATATGCATCAATATCAATAGTACCACGAAAGTGGTGCAAGACGAAAAAAGTAAAAAGCAGTAATTCCGAAACACTTAAACAAAATAAAAATATAAACAACATTGTCGTCTCAATTACTTTTGATATAAATTTAATAGTAAACATAACTGGGTATACATGATACTGGCAACAATAAAGATTTTCAACCATACACTTTAAAACTATATAATTTCAATTTTGGAACATAATTTTAAATTTGGAGCTAATAATACTGCGAATGCAACCTTGACTTTTAAGAAAAAAAATTCTTTCTTCTTTTAAATAAATTTACGTTTATTACATTCTTCGAGATACTTAGTTATTTACATAGAATTAAACAGAAGAATAAATACAACATTTCATGGTTACTTTAAGGTTAAGTTAAACAATTTGGTAAATAACTCTAATCATAACATTCATGTGAGAATCTGTAACAGACTTCGCAATTTGAATAGATATATCATACTCAACAACAGATAATAAATTTGTAATACGCACATAATTAAAAAAAAAAACTACTAGAACCCAAACCCTAGGCGGGAAACTAAAGTTCAAAACTAGGCTTATGATTTTAACATAACGACGACATGAACAGCATGCATGCAATATTGTTTCTTTTTAAATATTTGCTGTATTGCAGTCTATGAATTCGGCCGGTCCATTCCCTTCGCGATGGAGGTCGTCGACCCCGCGTTCCGCACATTGCATTCATTCCTGCTGATACAAAAATTTAACTTAACGATAATCTTTGGAATACGTTATTTATTATATATTTATTTAACGCTTACTTACTTCATATAAATAACTTCGATTTATCATGTTCAATTAAATATTGATCAATCAAATAAATGTATTATTTACTGCGTTTAAATTATCAGAACCAATTAAGTTGTGACAACAAATTATTTACAAACAAAGCGATTGGGAATCGAACTTGTGACGCCGTCAGTAACGGTAACAAAGTGATATTCCATTATTTATATAAACAAGATACATATATAAAGTTACTAATACACATATATATAACATTTGCTACTAATAACACATTTTTCATCAGAAAACTTTGAAGGAGACGAATAAAAGCGTAATTTAAGTAATTTCCTTTAATTATTATTGTTATAAACCTGAATCTGCGTAATAGAAATCCTACGAGTATCGTGAACAATAACTAGGTAATCTATTATCCAACAATTTACTTACAACGCCCATGTTTGTACGAAGTTTAATATTCTGTGAGCTCTATTGATACCTAATCATCATTTTAACGAACGATCGTATTGTATATTTTATTATGACACGGGTACTCACGTTAAGGTGATGTCAAATAAGTCGGTGCTATGATTTATGGTAATTATCTATACATATAAAATTGGAGCGTCTGTTTGTTATATTGAAATAACCGCTTTTTACTACATGCATATGAATATATATACCGTACCTATACACCAATTTAGCATTTTTGTCTGTCTATTTGTCGGCTAATCTCTGAAATGGCTGGACCGATTTTGACGGGACTTTTATTGGCAGGTAGCTGATGAAATAAGGATTAACTTAGGCCACTAAAACAAACTAAAGTAAACAGTTTTTGTTGAATTCCATACGGATGAAGTCGCGGGCACAGCTTGTTAAAGATAAATTTAAATGTTTATTTTTTATGTAATTGAAATAATACAAACACTATTGTTAATTACAACTATTTTAATGTCACTTCACGTCTGCATCCTAACGCGGTAATTAACGCGTTGAATACCACCTAACAGATGTGGCTAACAGCTTAACACGTTAATTAACACGTAAAATTATTCGTATTGTTAAAATATAATTATAGTATATTATGATAATCAGATACAAATTAGGGGAGGCCTATGTCCAGCAGTGGACCTTCAAGGTTTTATAGATAGATAGATATATGTATATTACGATAATCGATGTAGGGGAATTGAAGTTTTACGGGCCGTTACTAGTGGAAATTGTAATACTACTTCGACTTAACTTAAACTACAATCAAAAATCAATGTTAAGACAAAAAATAAAACAATCATTAATTATTCAATTCAATCAATAAATCAAATCAAATTATTTAATTCAATGTTACTATTAGTTTGTTGTGTTCAATTATATTTGATTAGTCGTGTTCAAGACGCGGAAGAGAAAAAAAAATGAAATTATAACACGAGTTCATTCACCTCGACATCCTGACACAAAAAAACCAGTTAAGTGGTTAAGCAGTTACTAATCTGTGCAGTCGCCAAGCAGTCTCCATTCCGTTATGTTTCACTTATCGATAACTACTTGATGCCGCGTATCTTTGACTGAAGTATCCGTTAATCGGAGCAATTAAGAATTCTTTGTTTGGAAAATTTCAATCTGCAAAATTTTTTTTTGGATGATTATTCAGGGTTGTGCTTTTGTGTTTTATTTTTTCATGTCAATTACTAGTAATTCTTCGTCGATGGTAACCTTATTCTAGGATATCACATTTCTTTTATTGATATTACATAATTATAGCGATTTTAGTATTAAAACATTTAGTACATAAAATTATGAAAATGTGTTGATAAACAGGAGTAAGGGCGTATTTCTTTTTTTTAGCGTATTTTTTACTAACGGTAATTTTTTATCAATTAATCATATTTACGAGTACTTCGCATGGTATTATAATGAGCCAAGTTAATGTACGAGACTTGTTAAACTATAGATAAACCATACGCACATAGTTATATGTAGATACGGTTTGAGATTAACTAATAGTTTGGGGAGAGATCCAGATTATGCAATGTGACACGCTAATCCGCTCCCGACAGTCGTCACGCGTGACAACCCTAAGTCGGTAATCGAAGGCTTACTACGTAGTAATAGTGTAAAAACATAACGTGATAGTTAGCAGTTCCATCTGTCTACATTGCAATGCAAACTTTTCTTAATCACTTATGCATTAAAGTTCAAATTATGATTTGCTTCGATGAAGCGAAGCGAAGACGAGCGCGAAACGATTTCTTTTTTAAATATGGAACAAAAATTAAAAAATATTCATACGTAAGCAAAATGATGGAACAAAAGCAGGCTGTATTTACGGGATATTTTGAATTCGCCATGAAACAGTAATCACGGGACGGTTACAGTATGCTATCTCCAGTTCTGTTGAACATCTGTGCGATTATGTCGATAACGATCGACCTAAAATAACATCGAACGGCGAAAGGCACGTTGTGAAATTTCATTTCCTGGGACCAACTTCACCCTCTCGTGCATTGTTATACAACCCGTAGAAAAATTGGATCGCCCGCGCCCTAACCCTAACCCTTTTAGAATAAGCACCCTTCAATTAATTTCACATTCATGCTCATCATATCTAAAAAATAGAAGGAAGTAAAACTTACGTATCTTTCCGATTTAAGTGGAGATATCAAACAATGAATCTTGACTATTTGAAAAGTCATAAGCTTTCAAGGTAATTTGAACGTTCTCTCAATAGTTATAATGAATAAAATACCAAGATGGGTGCAGCTTGCGTTTTAACGGTTAGTAATAACTGCGGGCAAAACTTGTCGTAATCCTCAGTGTAGTGTCAACCCTATTCATAGGGTTGGTGATGCACGCATTATGCTCATGTCATTTAATTTTGACAAGTGATTCGACGGTGATCAAATTGGACAAGTTACCACAACATAATTGAAGTATTAGTTTATATTAACTTCAATATAAGTACTGGTAAGACTTGTTAGTGGGTTTAGATTTTTTTTAAGGGTTGTCAAAATGATTTATAAGAAATTTGTGTCTCAATTATAAAATATTCATGAATGATTATATCTTATTTAAGGAAAGTATGTCTCGATATTTTTTTATATTTAAATAAAAAGTTAATTATAAATTCGTATAGTTTGTCTATAAATGATCTAAATATAGAAGCATTTTGGATTGGATGACGTAATTTGTTAAACATTTATAGTTTGTAGCTTATGTAGTCTAAATACCTAAATATAAAAACTTGTAGCTACCTACATTAAACAAGAGAAAAAAAAGTAAGAATAACCATCGCCCACAGACACCAGGAACACCAAAGCCATCAACTCAAAACTGGACAAAACATAACTAATCAATGTAATGTTTTTAAACCTTCACATATTTTCATCCTTAAAATACAGAGTACTTTACATGTCTCTTAATCTCCTAAAAATATTTATTAAATAAAATAAACATTATGGAAAATGCCGAGCTTAATGCCAAATGCGTTCTATACCAGATAACATTAGGCTAAAGAGATGGGCTGGAAGAGCGGTTTAATTAACTAATAGGAGTGGTGGGATATTATTAGACAATTATAATATATTGAATATCGAATTACATATATACAGCACACATACATATTGGCACACATATACACATCACTAGTCTTTTAAATAGTAGTAAATATTTAAACTGCTCACCTTAACATCATCATCATTATAACCTATAGCTGTCCTACTGCTGAGCTCGAGTCTTCCCTCAAGAAGTGAAGGGTATAAGCCAGACCTTACAACAAAAACATCAATATTGTTGTCCGAGTGAAGCTGTAAAGTCCACTAGTGGTACCAGAAACTGTCTATTCGAAACAAAAATCAATATTACATGTAATTTGCATATTACATCACAGGGGGTAAGGCCGGCTGCAACACTTAGTTTGGCCCGGCGTACAACGGATTACCCTCATTATACGTTAGAAAGTAGATAATCCCTCTTTTATCTTCAATGATAAAAGATAATTTGGAAACTAATTGTAAAACTTAAAAAAAAGTTTGTGTGTACTTATGTACACAAGTAAGAAGTTACACTTGTTTAGCGTAACTAGATGAAAATATTTCTAAAACTTTTATCTTTCGCGATATCCTATGTTTGTAAAGAAATAATAATACAAAAAAAGATATTTAATACATTGAAAGAAATCGTTAATAGAAAGTAATGTAATTAAATACATTTTATTTAAATTTAAAAAAGTACTTTTACACAATTCAAAATTAAACAGATAACTGACAAAATGACGTGACACGAAATTGTCTAGCTAACTTCATGGTGTTGGTTTTTCGTGACGATGTGCGCGCGCATCATAATAATTACCCTCATCAATCAAGGCGTCAAAAGAAGTAGGTATAACTTCATAAAATCTGCAGACCCTCGGACCTTCCTGATGTTCCTTCATCCTGACTAATCATCAGTTCCATCTTTATGAGGTTTTTGTCCAAACAAGTATCCAAACTTGATAAGTGTACATAAATAATACTAATAATTACTGCTTTAATATTAATTCTTCTATCTTCATAAATTATGAATTGCATTATTATTATTATTAAATTAATTAAAATATTCAGTATCAGTACTAATTAATTTGTTTTGAAATTAATAAACAGCTTTTTAAACGTTAATATTTGACACCGCCTGTTGGGTAATTGACAATGAAGTCATTCTCTTTATATCTATCTATAATTAGTTATATCTATTCATTATTCTCATGTCAGTTTAGATTTCTTTTTCGAATGATACTCAAAATGTGCATAAGGCCGTATAATATTGTGAAATTACCCTGTTAAAAGTACACCAGCCCACACAAGTCAACTGACGCCAGGTTCAACTTTCGTTCACCTTGCCAATATTCCCACGATTGAAAATTTGTTGCGAGAATATCATATCCTTTGTAATTGTTACGATAATTTTAAATATCTATTGTCAGTCTATCACGCGTCAGATTTCTATGCAAGCGAGATCTGGTGCATACGTCGGTACAATCGCGTTCATAATGCCATAAATTTAATTAAAAATAACAATTACTATTCAATGCTGTGTGGGCAGGTAATTGTGCCATAAAACGGCTAAAGCTTTGCTTTTACTTTATTACTTTTTATAATACTATCTGTAAGTATGAATGGTAGAACTAATTTTATTACCTCAATTATTATTATTTAAAAAAACTCACAAAATTCTAAATAGATGTCAAGAGACTTTATACCTGAGATTAAAATTGTTTATTGATTTAATCACATAAAATTGGTAGCACCACGCACTCGTTCATAAAAGAACAAGTTACGCTAAAGACTACAAACGTAGTTTCTAGAAACCTCAAAGTATACAAATAGTCAAAGTAAAGATCTAAAAGTTTTTTTAATTTAATACATTTTCTACTCGACTGTACTTAAGTATTACACCCGCACAATCACAGATGTAACATCAGCCTTATCCTTCTACCTGTTATTACAAAAGACAGATTAAAAACTTTCAAACGGGTCACTCCTTTACTACAATAAGAAGTGTCTTTGAAAACTTATCGTTAAATATACATCGTATTTTGTTAAAGCCGGAATTTTTGTTTGGTTAAAAAAAAAAAATAAGATATTTTTCAATCGTTAAAGTATTTAAATTACATAAATAAATAATTCATAGTTGTATATCTGTTACAGATTCTAATATTCACGAATATATGTAGCTTACATGTATACGTTATAACTAGATCCGGTAGATGGCGCTAAAGGTAAAGTTCATATATAATTACGTAAATTATTAATACAAAATTGTAACAAACAATATTCTTATTTATGTATGTATGTTGCCAAATACAAAAACATTAATAATGATCGAAATTTATTGCTTTAGGAGCGGTCGTTAGAGGTAACTGTTAGGACATTTCTTGAGTTTTATTGTACTTTAGAAGGTACCTTGGGCTATCGTTCGTGGTTATAATTCTTTAGGTAGATAGCAATCAAGTCCTGATTATTAGGATTGACTGCCGTATCCAAGATTGCCAACCCTATAAACTTAGGGCTTCTGTTTAAGTTTTCAATTAATATAGTTTTTTATTAATATTTTTTTTATATTAAAAAAATAGTAACGATAAAACTTCCTCTGGCGAAACATACATAATGTCCTTCCACCTTTACACACGATAATAGACCCGATTCACGGTTCGATCTAGGAGATATAACACAGAACTACATTGACTGACAAGGGCGGAAACGCGGAAGGTCACGGACGATAAAGTGAGATCAAGGGCGGACGAATATTCCTGTGACTCATCCGGAGGAACTCGGTATCTACGGCCTTTGATGACAGGCAACTAACAATACACATACATATTCAAGGTTATATATACTGGTCATTTCGTTCCTGTACGCTTCGATTTGGCACCGCTTATCAATTCCCTGCCAGGTATTTTTTTCACGTTACATTTATAGCTACACGCTAGGATTATCTATGCCATGGGTACCACAGACAATACACAATGACAAGGACGAACCCAAATCGAGAACTGAATTTTAATGTAATCATTTAAATTTCTGCCTCGCTGAGAATCTAACCCAGGGCCCTGTAATGGCGGTTTTGTAAGGTTACCATAGCGCTACAGGAATTTTCAATGGGTAAAAATGTCCAAAAATCATGGTCGTTGTATATGATGTATTTAAAAGGAAAAGTATCACGGTCAGGCAGGATTTTAGATGTAGAATAATGATCAGTCTATTTACAAGTAGACGGCCTGTAGACTAGTTGGTAGTGGCCCTGCCTGCGAAGCGAGGGGTCCCGGGTTTGAATTTATGTGCAGAAAAATATTTGTTCTCGGGTCATGGATGTTAATGACGTGTTATTTGTGTTGTCCATGCCACCCGCGACATAGGCAATCCTACTGCGGGGGTATGAGTGTGTTAGCGTCCTTGGTCATTTTATTAATTTAATTAACTATAGAATAGAATAAAATTTCTTTCTTCCTACTGCATTGTAGCAAGTTTTCTTCTTTCCAACTTTCTTTTAAGCGACTTTATAAATCTGTAATAACCATCAAATAAAACTGTTGACACTTTTTAAATTATTTATATAGACGCGTTACCAGAACACTCATTACTCATTAGCGACTTATTAATGACATTAATCTCTTAAATATCTTCTCGTTGTAGCTCTACTAATTGCATTTCAACGCAAATATCATATCAGAAAGAAAGACAACCCGTTTCACCGTTCTATTACGTAATATTAAAAATGATTACATAAAAAAAACATGAACTGATAACACACACTCCACAGTACAAATATCTGTCCAATTCGGGAACTGAACCTGGAACTTCTATCTCTGTAGATAAGTTACCTATCAATTGAATCAGTCTATCCGTAATGACGTGCAGTGGTCGCAAATAACAGACCACAAAATAGTCATTGTACGTAATTATTTCAGTGGCCGATAGGGTTGCAACAATCTCGTTAGCGATGGATATAATAGTCCAATTACATCGCGTTGGGCAACCCTGGCAGTTGTCACGGGATATTCGCGTCTATTGCAGATCTAAACCCCATTTTAAAATCCGATTTCCTCCGCCACGCTCTCTAGATATTTCAATAAAAGGCTTTGCGACACAAATATTGACGGTCGTAGGCATTTTAAATTATTATTACGCTGTCTAACATTACCAATGCGAAGAGCTTGTAATCCATTTGGTACCGAAACTGTACAGTACTAAAGGTACCACACTCGATTCTCAGCCGTAGTAGATATTACTATTTTATAAAAAAAAAGAATATTTATTTGTTCTCAGTTCGTAGTTATCTGTATTGCGTTAAATATACAAAATCATGAGACACATGAAGTTATTATAAAAACTATATTCAATTCAATTTAGTTCTACACATATTAAACATCCATGATTCTAAAATTATCTGTCAATGTCACATCTTAGAATCGAACCTAGAACTCGGCTCGACTCCCCATCAACTACAGGGTCAATGATATTTCCTCATATCCAACATCGTATAATAAAAATCAAGAATTGTATTCTACAAGCGAAGTTTTTATGCTACATTCTTGATAAGCGTCCACAAATATTATCTGGGGCAATATTTGTAGAAGCCGGAAATCGAGGGAGTGGTTGGCGTTATGTGGCTATCGCGGCTCGGGAGCCAGGTGTCAGAAATCGAGTTGAATTTACGTGAGTTCTTTCAGTGGTCAAAACTTGATCATGAACATTTTTGTCAATAAAAAAAAAAATTACATGTAAGTAATCTAATTGCTAACATCTGCGTTCTAACGCCTTAGTTAATGCGTCAAAAATCAAAACACGCAGATGTGGCCAAGGTTACAACGCGTTAATCGTCACAAAATAACGGAAAGTAAAATTTGTATAGAATTCCGTTAATGGAGTTAACCAGTTAACGCGTTAGTTGATAGTTAAAAACATGCGTTGTTTATACGACCAACTAGAGAACCATTCTTTGACCCAATAACCAGATAATGTCGAGCAATCATTAAGCAATAATAATGAGCTAATAATTTTCAATGTTTATCAGCATAACAATTTCACTGAACGAAATTTTAAGCCCGGAACATAAACATTAGTCCAAAACAGTAAAAGATAAAATTATTTTATTTTAAATGACCGACTTTCACACTGAAATAGCGTTAATTAAAAATTTTGCAATATGACATGCATTACACTTTGCAAAGTTTTTAAAGTAATAAGAAATAATTGTCCAATTTCTTTTTCAGCACCTGGTGAAACTAAAAGAAAATCCAAAAATAAATCATTCAAAACTGTGTGCTCTATCCTAAAAACCTATCTAACTGTGTGCTCACCGATAAAGGGGACAAATTTCCAAAAATTTAAAAATTGACAATAATCTCGAAAACCATGACCCTTTAATGTAATTTTTTGACATCTGATAGGCCAGTCCCAAAGATATCTACCATTTAAAATTATCTTACTACGTATGAAGAACGTATTACCCTTATGAAGTCCACAACTGAACTCATGGCTCCTCTAATTGGGCTTATCCGAACGGCCCTGAGCCTTGTATCCAGCGTCTTCCCCCCTTTCTCTTCAACTCAAACCAAACGTATACAACCACAATAATCAATTACAAAACGGATTACAAATAAAGAAATATTCAACACGCAACTGTTAAACCATTACGATTTAGTAAAGCCAGTAAACGGTGTCCGAGAGATTAGCTGCGACATTGATAAAAAGTTCATTCATACCGCGTTGAGACACGTCAATCGCATTGACGTAATTGCAGGTTTCATCCAAGTTAAATTACAGTTTATACGTTCATTTCATCGTCATCATTTATTAATTTGACAAAAAACATTTACAGGTTGAGCTGGTAATATATTCAATTATACCTTCTGTTCTCTTCGTCCATATAAGTGTGCATGAGGTATGATGCGGTTTAATTGTAATGATTATAATTGGCCGCCTAATTACGAGGGGCTGTAAATCGTAAGTGAAGTCAAGGTAGCGGCCTTTACGTTAAGTGATTTATTTGTGTTCTTTTATGGTATTTTATTATGACATCCGAAGGTATTTCAGAGTTATATTTCGAACAATGTAATGTCTGTATAAATCCCCAAAATAAGATTGTAGGACCCATGGTTCGCCTGGGTAGCTACCACCCTATCTTCTTTTTCTGCCATGTAAATATTATAATTGTCTTAAAGTAACCGTGTCCGGTTCTAACAAGATAGGACCACTTTTCGATTTATGAGACCATTTGCGAATTATTAGATTTTGTGTCATATATTCCCCAACCCCTTCCATCCAGCTGGTATTGACTATTTGAGGAGTTTGAAAGGTAAACTAGCATAATCGTAATCACAACCCATAACTGTCCCACTGTTGGGCTCGTCTCCTCACACAATGTGAGGGGTAAACTATCACGCCTGTAAAAACTTAACAATTAATATGTTAAGTTCAGTTTTCTTTTTGTAATGTATCATTGAGTTGTATTAATTGCTATTATATTAAATACCTTAATATAATTACATAGAGTAGAAGCTAGTTTACATTTCGTTGAAGGCATGACGTCCGGAAAATTTATTGAAAGATTACATCTTTGACATTTTCCGACACTTCTACGTAGAGGTTTCAGTCTCAGTATAACTCAAACCCCTTATCACATTTGTTGTTGAAAGTATAGCACACATATTTATTCGAAATTCTCAAGTTACCTTTTTTTGTTGGGATTACCCCGACTTTTGACCTCAAACTAATGCCGGACATCTCCTGGTCTTTTATATATCCTTATCATAGGCCACAAAAGCTAGCCTTGCTTGGTGATAGGGCTTCGCTCAAAGATTATCTTATTAATATTATTTTTAAGTCAAAAATATTATCACTGACATTATTATCCGTCCAGATACCTGACTGGCTACCTAACACTTTCTTGTTTGAGACCACCAAAAGATCAATAATTGCGTTAAATTACGACCACGCTTGGTACATGAATCCAGAACGCCCTTCATCCGACAACGTGAACTGAGGATCTCTTGAGGATAATGAGCAATGTTTCTAATAAAAAAGAAAGTACAACCAGTATTTTATACTTTAAAATGAAGGCTTTATACGTAATTGTGATAGGAGCTTTAAAAATGAATATAGACGAAGAAAATAACGAAAAGAAAGAATGGAATAGCCGAACTTTAATGTCACTCCCAGGATAATTGAAGCATACGATATGATGGAGGGGTATAAGACTGCTCGCATAGGATAGGTGCATGAAGAGTTCAGAAAGAGGAAGCCAGTCTTCTTTTATCTTATTTTCATTTAGCTATGATATTAATTATCCATACTCATATTATAAATGCAGAAGTGAGTCTGTTTGTCCCTCTTTGACGGCGCAACGGAGCGTCAATATGGAATGATTTTTGGTTTGGAAATAGTTGGGAAGACGACGAGTAATATAGGCTACTTTTTAACGCAAATTAAGATCTCATTTGTTTCGAAAAATCCATTTACGATGTATATTTTATCTAAATTCAAGTGTTTAAACAAGAAAGCGTTGCCTAGCAACCATTGATAGAAAGAAATTAACGACATTTGCATCACTGTTCTTTTCTTACACGTGTGCGAAACCTCGGGCAACATTTAGTAGTTATAATGCGAGGACAAATGTGTTCTAAAATAAATACTTAGATAATAAACCTGTTGCTAATGTACCATGTAACAGTGTATCACTTAA
>DWPA01004517.1:0-12747 GCA_018251375.1 Calpodes ethlius | reverse complement strand
TCTTCGAGGACATAACGGAGGACAGTAATGAATTAATCTGTCATTAAAATAGAAAAAATATTATAGAAATAGTTATTCTGATATAAAAACATTGGAATAATTGTCTTCAGTATTTTTTTAAGAATTTTTATTTGAATACTGCAAGCTGCACGTTCAAAACTTGATATAATAATAAAAGAGACCAAGAATAGTGCCCCGCGATACACCCCAATTACGAGCGCACCGCACGAACATGTCTCGGCTGGTTATCCCGGAAAATCCATTTGTCACGCGTTGTCAAAGCAAGTGGAGGCACGCGACTCGCGACTCGATCGATCGCCGCGACAATCGCAATCGTTACACACCCAGTCGCGCCTGTCACGCCACTGAGCTCTCGAGAGGTTGTAATCGTTGTTAATAGCCTTGCCCAGTTCCACTGTATACTTAGACAGCTTATGTGATTGATTGGAGTGGATTAACTTTTTATTATAATGGATTATACGTTCGTGTTGTTAAATGAAATAAAACAAAATCACGAAAAGCCATAACTTGTTAAGGCGTAATAATTTGTGATTGATGTTTACATCTTTCTCCTAAATTTCATCGTAACACTCAGTAAAACAACATACTCCAAACACTTAAGTCGAAGATAAAACATTTAAGTCGAAGTAATAAGAGCGCCTATTGTACTGAGATCCATAATAATATTATAATGTAGCCTTATACTATTTTAGTGTATAATAAAAAGGAAGGCCGAATCCTGATGGTTAATTTGGAAAACATTATCACATAGCATTGTATTTAGCCTATTAATGGGTCACTGCTCGGCATGGGACTACCCTCATAATTAAAGAAGTCCAGAAGATAATCACCACGTTGCTGCATTGTGAATTGATGATGAGGTCAGTGGCGAATCCAAATGTCGAAAGTTCTATTCCGCCTGAAGCATTCCGACGTAGCTTGTTATCTAATTATAACTTTGTACGACGATTTAATGTACTCTCGAAGGCACGAAAACGCTTGAATGTTATTCATTTTGCTACCGACTGCGCTTCCTGACGAACATTCAGGTTCTACACAATCCGTGGAACTACGAGTGCTTTATCATAGCACTATCAAATATGAATGGCACGACACAGTATCAAAGTTAAGTCAACAAGCCCTGCGCGTGAATGGACAGACATATGGAATTGTAAAGCTTAATTTTTAAAACATAGTTTTAGTTAGAAAACAAACTGTAGCTTTTGCGTGTCTTCAGTAATGTAAGAACATACATTTCAAGTTACGAGGTGAGAAGGGTGTACCTATAGGGCGGATATTTGCAGGTTAAAAGTAACCTACTTTAGGTAAGTTCAAAGTGAGCGTGAAAAATCGATAGCGTCTGTAAGGGTTACCGCTGCGGGGCATCTGTTACAACAATTTGGTTCCATGAATAAAATATAAGTCAGCGTGAGTCGCGGCATTGCCGCGGGATGAGCGTCGGCGTACGTCATGGTGTACGAGTAACGTTGGAATAACGCGATCGTTATATCATGTAGTGAGTTTGGCTCAATTGTAATGTATACATTTAGCAAAGTTGCTCAGAAACGGATGAGGATTTGTTTATCCAAAGTATATTTTACAAGCTTTTGTTAAACTTGCAATGTTTATGTGTGGTGTTGCGAATTAGGACTATATATCCTTTTGTCAAGCTGAAATTTAACACATCGCTTTATATTTGATGACAATGCATGTTTATTGTAAGCATGATCTGATAAAACACTCGGGGTTGGCTCCAGACGAGAGAACTCCTCAATGATAATTAGTGCAGTTACTCATTTTGCGCTATAAAAGCGTATTTTTAGTTTTGTAACAGTTGCAGACTGTTTCTTCAGTTGCTGCCTAACAGACAACGCACAGCCTAAACCAATAGTTCTAAAAGCATGAAACTTGGTTCTTATAACATAATCTAGGGGAGCGAAAACAAAGTCTTTAAGAAAATTCATATTCTAAAGGAGTAAATAGGAAATTGTCTTTTAAGTATACAAATGATATTTCTGCAAACAAAATCGTGGGCACCAGGTCATATACAGGTAAAAGAATTATATAAAATATTTATTCTTAGTTCTTATTATTCATGATTTCATCAATCAAATTATAATTTTAAGCTTCAGGTAATCAACGTGGAATACCTCTGCACTATGCGTGTTTTCGTCATTATCTTTGAACAGGACCACAATAATTTTCCAAAATTCATGTGGATATTATAATTATTACGAAATATCAAACACCGCACGCCGTCTGCGGGTCTGTCAAAAGCTCTATTTGCATGTTACTACAATTTCGACTGTTGCCTGCGGCCCGATCAAATATTCATGGTCGGGGGTGCGTGTTCTATTCCACCCCGACCTCCCCTCGGTTTCGATTCGCAGGTACAATGTTTTTATAGCTTTATGGTTATTGTTGTGTGCGCGCGGGGAGGCAAGGGCGAAAAACTTGATGAATTTTGTTAAGGACAAGTAAGTTTAGGTGTTACTTTATAGCAAGCTTAAGTCGGTACGCCTTATCGTGACGTAGTCACGGATTTTACCTTTTGTTGAATTATTTAATTCCAATGAAAGTATGGAGGGCCACGCAGATCATTATCATAAACCGTATCTATGCTAATACTGAGCAAAATCCTCTTCTCCGAAGAAAATATGTTTAAGAGAATCATGGAGAAGTCTTGTTGGCAGGATTATTTGTTTTGATTTATTTATGTCACCTTTACAAGTAAAAGATAGACGAAAGCTAAACTTAATGCCTAATGGCATTGTCTGCCAGTGGAATTGAGTTAGAAGACGCTATTTTATAATTCAGGGGGAAAATATCGCATTCGCTTTAGCTCTCTGCAGATCTTGGCTTCTCCTATCAAATGAGAAACCTAAGAGAATACTTCAACGCTAATACACTGACAGACTGCTGATACCGAAGTACTGATGAATTGGTGAAAAAGTACCGAAACTTCAGCATTTTTAACACTTCCGACGTACTTACGACGACTTACTATCCTATCCGATATACTTGAGGTGAAGACGTAAAACACGTCAGACACAGAAATAGTGAAAAATAATCCAATGCTTATTCGTCCTACCCACCACACAATCAATTACTCGTCGATCGCTTACAATCAACACGAATAGTGGGACTATTAACGTCATTATCAATTTGTAATAATAACTTTGTACACAGTTATGTTATATGGAAGGAGTTGTATGAAACATTCAAACCCGAACTATTATAGTCCACAAAACTTCACTTTAAGTTATGTGATATTGTCACCAACTCGCTTCAGTATCAAGGTCATATATCAAACCCACAGAGACTTACTCAACATCACAATTATCCGAATTTACTGTATTTTAGATTGCTGGCAAACGGAGATTTAGATTTCTAATTATATCGAAGATTAAAATTGAATATAAAATCACATGATTATGTCGTAGCATTTTGTCAAGCTTGTATAGAACACGGTAACATGGAGAACCATGGTGTTAGGAGGCATGACCTAAGGAGTCGTTGCATCAAATGTGTATGACCAAAAATAATATCAGTTTCTGTACATACTTTTATGAATTGAAAAATTAAATCATTTTTTTTTTATTCAAATTCACGTTACATTACGGGCTTTCCTAATTTGTTAGTGTAAATTAATACAATCTAATCTATAATCAAAATAAAATACTAGTTTCTTTATCTAATCATTTATCTGTCTTATAGACAAAATTATTCAGAAATAAATGACGTTCTACTCCTGTATAAAGAATACGTATTTATAAATAATTGATTTGAAATTATTATTGTGTCTTAAATTAGTCTGGAAAGACATAAAGCTATTAGAACTAATGGTTCAGCCTTTACTAAGAGCCCCATTAGGAACAACAACTTTCTTATCGAATTACCCCCAAAAATTACGCAAAATTGGCAAATTGCCGAATCGTAGGCCGCCTAATGATCCCAAATTCACGGCATTAGAGCTAAACCTACAATACATTCAAAATTTCTTATACATTGCGTTGTCAGTTCAAAGTTTTAATAGTGTTGAAGTTTGAAAACAAGCAATGTACACGTGATTGTTCGATGTTCCGCGTTGTCGGCGTTTCGGGAACGTGACTGTTGGTAGGAGGGTGGTAATTGATGCAATTAGAACAAGGGAGAACGAGCGATGTTAGCGAATTATCGAAGGACTTTGAAGATTGGCGCTCGCGGTTGTGTATCGCACCGAGCACCAAACTCGGGGTGTGTATTTCCCTTCGTGTTGTCGAACCGCCAACTTATTATTGTGCGCGTCCGTTCAAGTACTTTACAGTCAAACGTCATTACATTTCAACTTTAAGTTTATATTGGACAAGATCAGCGTTTAGCAATACAAGATGTTACTAATAATAATGAGGTTATATTTTGTTTCATTGAAAGAAACAAAAGACTGAAATATCTTTATAATTTAGTTAAGTTTAAAGTCAGTATTCAAATCATTTGTTCAAATTTACTTGCACTCACATATGTTTGGGAGGAAACCTGACGCTCGATCGCTACGAGACCGTTAGAAGCTGACAATTTAAACACTGAGGCAAAATTAAGCTTAAGCAGATTAAGCTTAATTCTAATATATACAACGAAAGCTCCTCTACAACAACTTAACGCCGCATCGCTTGGCACGATGTATAAGATGTATAATTTATAAGTTTAAATGAAATCCGTATAATATAAATTCTGATTCGATCAGTCTCGATAGTAAATTCAATTTAACGCTAAGCCCAAAACTAACAGCGTAAATAAATGGAAACGAAACTCGACGATCTGAGAATTACAAAATCCAATTGTTCAATTTATTTTTAGCGGGCGTGCGATCGGCGGAGGGATAAACCCAAATTACCTTTTCAAATGCGGCATCAAGCGATCGACGTGCGAGTGATCTGAGAGCTCCCGGGAATTAAACAAAGTTTGGGATCGTGTTATGGCCGACATCTGTGGTAAAGTTAGCGTTAACGGCTGCGCCCGAGTGCGCATTAATTAACATGTTAATTTTAAGCTTGGCTACGTACATCTATACAAAAAAACCTGTATACAATTTGAAAACAAGATCGTTATTTATCGCTCTAAACTATTAACTACATCTACGTTACATCATTTTTAGCGCGGGAAACGCGTTAAGTCGTAGATTTGGCAGTAACATTAGTAATATCTATATAACTATATATGTATTTTATTCACATTTTTCACAAAGTGGTAATGCTGACCTTTAACTAGCTCTGCGCTATTATACCGGAGTAACATAAAAACTAAATCAGGCAACAAAACAACCTTTAGCAAATGTTATCTCTCACCAGAGTAGGTACCTAGGCATGTTAAATGGGCGGACGCTCTCTGATTTATTCTTACTCTATAGTTGTATATATAAGAATATCTATCAGATATACACACATTATTATTATAAACTGACTGAACATTAAACTCCTATTAGAAGATTAAATTTGTACACAGAGGTTTTTAAAACATTCCTAGACTTGAAGGTTAAAATATGGGATAAAAGTTATTTCATGCGGGGTGGGTAAAAAATATTTTCTATTAAAAATTTGTTCCAGTGTAAGTATTAAAAATAAAAACAGGGAAGTGTATTAACTTTTATTAAATCTCAACATTTAAGAGAAAAGATGCGAATGTAGTATTGAAGTTAAAGTCAAGAGAATTGGGATACCTTTCAGTTACATGCCAATATACTTAAATTTGGTCGCATATGCTCGTTTAACGTTTGAAGTCAAAACAACTCCTGCCCACCTATTTACACATAACATCTATAAACGGCAAAGCAGCTGTATTTAATAAGTATCTTCGAAATCTTTTCCTGGAGGAAAAAAACTAATACTACGATGGGGAAACATGGAAAAGTCTACTTCACAATCCATTTTGTTTCATTTTGATTATCAGTAGCATGTTGAAGCATTATTAAAATACATCGCATTCATGTCTATGTAGAAGATGTCACAGGAGATACAGTCAACACAAGAAATTCTTAGCGGTGACATCAACTTGACGTACAGTTCCACTGTATTTTGAAGAGTAAAACCAAGGTAGCTTCTTGAGAAATTGAAGTCCGGTATAAGACGATGAAATACTTCACTGTCAAGCATATGCTTATGCTCTACAAAGTAAGGGTGAAGTCTAATGTGCTAACTGCGCTCACTTCAGGGCGCCACAATTAGTATTGAGTTCGTGGATCAATCTATTTGTCGCAAAATGCGCAGTTCGAAGTGTCCACGATTTAAGGGTTAGCGACAGATAAGAACAATCACCAGACAAACATGTCCTCCTTTTACATATTCCACCAATTGGAATAAAATACCAAGTGAAATAAAAGAATCAACAGAAATGTTGGCGATTTCCCCATCTCGAACATGATAGTTTCTGCCACGCAGGTGCTGACTGTTGAATTACCTGCCATTTAAGGATTTTCTTGAGAACTGTGACGTAGGAATCTTTATGAAAGGAATCATACGGACTCAATTTCAAAGCCGGCCATACGCCGATGCATAAGCGAAAGCGACTAGTAGTGAAATGGACAATAATAATCTCCAGGCACAGATTTCTTACAGTTTTTAATAATTCTAGTAACAGAAAAGAGTTTCGGCCGTTCCCAGGTCATTGTGACTATCTTTATTTGTAAAGACGGGGTAAATTATTCTTAACAAGAACAATTATTCTTCAAAAGCTGATCAAATGTAAAACATTGATATCTTCTTTTATCCTTATAATTAGATCAGAAATAATTAAACCTCACATTAATTCCGATAACACATAAATTCCTAGAACCTTATATATACCATTCTAGTCAATATATCAATGAAGAGCAACCTGTGCTTTTTAACGTCACTTTATCATAGAATTTATTCGGGGAGGCTATAGTTTTCTTCCAAAGTCGGCTGCATAACATATTAAACGAAATCAATATCGTATATTTAAATAAACGGCGCGGCGTCGTTAATACAGTGTGCTAACAGCGAGGTACTGACCTGTATCTCTGAGCTGGAGGGAGCCGACCTTGTTGCTCAGGTAGCCCTTGATGGAGCTGGCCACGCGCGACGGGGAAGCGGCTGCGGCGCTGCCCCGCAGCGCGCCCTGCAGCCGCCCGAGCAGCGCTCCACCCTCGTCCTCCACGGTCGGGCCCCCGGGGCTGCTGCCCCACACGTTCACAAATCGAACGTCGCAAACTTTTTAAATTTTGAATTTTTACTATACTCCTAACGTTGTATACGGCCGATTAGAAATAGATTTCAGTACGTGTACAGTGTATATAGCTAGTTCTAGTTAAGAGCTAAGTCAGTGCATTTTTGATATGTATCGGTTGTAGAGAACTTGCGGGCTCAGCGTGACCGGTGCGCCGGTGGTGTGCGTCTGGAACAACAACGATCCCGTTAATTTTATAATTCACTTATATGTATAAGATAAGTAACAAGAAATGTATAATGTCCCTTAGTCCCTACACACTCACATACACACGCGCCATGCACCACACAAGCGCAATTGATAACTTTCATTTCACACTTCTCACACACACATACGTCACCGTAATCAATAGAACGTAATGATGTTAACTAAATTATACTGATTGTGTCGGAGATATTGTTTTCTGTTGAACAACTCCCATAGTGTCGGGCGCGGTGTAAGATCAAAGCGTTTCCAACTATGAAGGTGCGAGGGTTCGGTGTGAACGCGCACCAATGATTTGTAAAGGGGTTTGACAGTCGTTAATGAATTGTGCGGAAACACGCGACATGCCCCAATGGTTCAGCCCTAGATTTATAAAACTATTAAGTTGTAACTAATTAGATATTACAATCAAATTAATTTGGAAAATATATAAAACCTGGTTGAAATGTTATGTTGAAATAATTTAACACTATTAATAAATTTACAGTAGATATATCATATGTATAAAAGGCAACAACAGCCGTCTCGAGAAAAATTATAACTTCTGTATCCTATGAGCATTCGCATCAGCGGCAGTTTGAAGGGGGTGGGTTTTATAAATATGTTCATGGTGGAACCAGTAATCTATGTGTTCTTGCAGGGCATTACGGAAAATACATCATTTATGAAGTTTTAAAAGTAGTTAGAGTTACTTCGGCCCCGAACAATACTGCCAAGGAAAAAATACAAGAGATTTTTCAATTGCACAGAGGGTACATTTACGTATAGAAGAACCGGAAGTCATAACCGCGTCGGCTTCCGTCGGCAAGATGGCGGCCGGAAACGGGTCGAGAGGCGACTTCCGGCGGTACACATCCGACGGCTCTTGAGACATGACTCTTATTTTATAATTGCATGCGACGGAAAAGTTTAAAGAATTCACACCTGCTTCATACACTAGTGTCGTGAAAACGGCTGTTATAGAACGCGTAATATTTGAAAATATAATCATTTGGTCCTTTTACTGACTTAATAATGTTTTATTTCTAACCTTCAACTTATTATATTATCATAGTTTTTAAAACCTGAAATATTCAACTTGCCTATTACTGTTTTGTCTATTACTTTGACGTAATAATAATTAATGGAATTGAATAATTTACTGTGCTACGACATGTAGAACATGAGTAGTGCCTAACATTTTGTGTTCATAAGTGTTTATACAGGAGACAATTAATTAAAAATCTTATTAAAATAAAATCTTTTAGTGCACCTAAGGCTACCCCTTATATTACGCACTAAACCGTATTCCAGTATATGCTGAAAAATCGCTAATCCTAGCTCCGTCCCTTTCACACCCACGGCCATGCCCGCCCTCTCGCTCGCACCGGGGATTACGCAACCACATTTACATAACAATGACACCGCTTACATAATACTATTATATTGAAAACTAACAGCACAAATCGTACACTAGCGGGAACTACGTAAGGACGACACTTAAAATAACGGATCGATGAAAAAAATATGGCGAATTAAAGAAAGTAATATTGACCTTTGGTTTCCGTCGGCGCGAGCTCGGCACACCTGGGATCCGCGGGCCCAGACTGAGCACCCTCGGCCGAGCGCCGCTAGAGCCTCCGCCGGCATGCGCGCGGCCCGCCGCCGCCATTGGTGCCGCGGCTATTGTGACGTCAGCGCGCGCCAGCCAATCGGGAGCGCCTGAAACTTTCATGTAGGTATGGAGGCCTTCGGCGAATGGTGGCGAGGGTCGATACCGGCCGGCCGAGTGCCTCATCCATCTTGCTCCAAATCCTCGACTCCGCTGTATGTGTGCCGCTGTTAACGTATTCCACGGGAACACTATTTACATATGAAGTAATTATTTCACATGCAATAATGAACACTTCATTCAATAGTCCTTTTTAACCCGGTTTACGAGTCTTCGCGGGACACATTGATATAATACAGTTGCACAAGAAACTTAAGAAAACATAGAAATACCTACTTTACTAATTTTCGGAGCGAATTTTAGCTAATTATAGCGAAATTAACGTAGCAAATTACATTTCTTTATTTTCATTTCATTACTTTTAGTACATTTCCCTAAAATCTTTTAATTTATCCGTAATTTGTCGTACAAAACGCTACAGTTACTTCTAAGTCGGTTTGTTCTCGAAATTAATTGAAACATGTACCTGAAAGTTTTAACCAAGGTAATCTACGAAGGTACATTACATTGTTGTAATACATCGTTGGAAATTGCTTTTGACACTTCAACCTTAGGTCGTATTTGGCGGGCTATAATACTGATCCCAATTCCTTTGAATTTTCCTCTATTTTCACAGCTATAATTATATTTTCGTGAAGCCTGCCTGTCCAGTTACCGCACTCTTGCTTGTACACACAAAAAAATACAGGTGAAAGAAGTCTTTCACGCATTTAGGTCGCAGAAGGTGGGGACTGTAAGATATTTTATAACAGGCTTATCCGCTTGAGATCCTTGTAAAGTTGTAATACATGATCATATTTACTGATTCCGAAAACAAAGCTAAAACATAAACTTTGCTAGCGTTCCAATTTATTGCGGTGCTCCAGCCACGTAGCAGACGTCAGTGTATTTAAGGTGAGTTAAACTACAGATTGAGCATGGATTTTACTAAGGAATTTATCACCGGATTATATTTTCAAAAGCCTTGAAGGCATTTTATTTCACGCGTATTATGTTATCAGTTTCGACTTTTGGATACCTAAAATGATAAAACTACGAAATGAGTAATAATTTAACAGAGGACAACCTAAATGAAAGTATTTGGGCGTCACATTTGAATAAAAGTATACTTTTCATTATCACATCGTGGCGTTGACGAACATATACTTTCATCGTTGAAGAATGAAATGATTGTCCTGAGAATCTCAGGTAACTTAAATACTGAATGTTTAGTGTGACTATGGTATAACGCATTAGTTCGTTCTAAACCTTTAATATAACTAGTAGACGAAGACTTATAGAGCACAAGCCATTAGACGTCAGATCTTCGCCCATAAAATAATTCATCATACTCGTAGTATGGTATAATCTAGTACATAGACATAGTACAATCTCAATACAAATCCAATATCCTCTAGAATTATTGATTCCTAATGGTCCTATTGCAATTTAAATTTTAAAACGTTGCTACTTAATAATAAAGCATTTTACTCACGCAAACTTAAAAGTTATTAATCACGGAAACATTCAAATTGCACAGTAATGGATGTTTCCATCGGAATAAGATGTTTTTTCGTTAAACGTAGCCTGTCACTGTGGACCTTCTAAATTATCTCGACACAAAAAATCATATCATATTGATACTTTATTCTGCCGTGAAGGCAGGAAAAACACTTTCCCACTAATACTGTTAGTACGGTTTAGTATTAACGGCTATTGTAAAAATATCGATACTGGTCTTTATGTTTTACTAACACCTAGCTACATATTGTTGATTTCTACATTGGCTTGCGTTTGGAAATTGTAACGACGACGCAAAAATAAGTCAACTTAAATACTTAAATCGACCCTCCCTACGAATAAAACGATCATTGTGAAATCAAAACTTTTCATGAAAAACCAATAAAGATTTTTTGTGAATATTTGTATACAAAAAACGTTTCGTATAAAACATAAACATTAACTTAACTCCGAAAATAATAATGAAATACAGCAGGAAACATTGTATTACAGGTTGTACATTGCAAATATTGCACAACATTAAAAAGTCAGTAATAGTAAATTACTATCGCTTTTTTCGCTGGAAGCATCGATGTATAAATCCACTTTAAAAATATTTTAATATTACAAGAAATAAAAATGCTTTTATACTGCAAAAAAGTAGTAACCGCGCTTTTCACCATTAACTGGATCGGTCTGGATCCTACCAAAATTGCAGTACCAAATCACACTCCTTATGTAATACCATGCATTATCAGTAGAACAAAATCAATGTACCAAATTTCAACTTTGTAAGATTAGAAGACGTAATTCCAATTCATGATTTCATAACTCCATGATTTGACCAACATTCTGTTAAAACTAACAAGAATTACAAGTTAAATAAAAGCTTTTAAAAATCGAACCTTTACACTGGTCCTCGATATATAGAAAACGTGTGCGGTAAAGTTTTTCCATAAGGGTTCACATTTGGTCTGGACATTGATGAAGCAGTTAGTCTAACGGGCTTTCTGGTTTTACCTTCGAGTACCTCTATTTATGTTTGTGTAAGTGTATTAAATATTTATTAAATAATTTGACGTAATATATCATTAACATATTTTTATAATTAATTTTAATCTTTTTTAAATATCATACAAGTAGTATAGTAAGTATAACAGTTACTCCACAGCTTCACAAAACTAGTCAACATTTAGTGGCTTTTCGAAAATATTGCAACATAAATTAGCCATACTGTGTAACGTAGGAGAAGCTAGATATTGTGAATCATAAATACCCAGGTAAAGCTCGTGTTCGTGCACGCGAGCGGCCGCACGACCCTCGCTCAAATAAATTCAGTCCAAAGTTAATCGCGTAACGTCAATACTGTTGAGGACTGAGGTACAATTGAACACGCAACGCAGTGAAATCAAGAGTGATGATAAAAATAATTTGCTTTACAAACCTACCTATATAATATGTTGCATTCAGTCACCGATAACGAATTTCAGTCGACGATGAAAGTATGTTATTTTATTGATTATATCGATACAAATAATTATAGGACTGTATTTATGAACTTAATTTATATAAACAGCCGTCCGGAGACGAGCCAAGCAAGGTCAACGCAGCCCATCGACAGGACAAACTAGAGAATGAAAAATTGCATTTTTTTCATGAATTACGGCGTTTTTCTTATCAAAATTAGCACAGCTAGTTTTATAAAATCTCCATTCCAATTTTCATCGCCTAACGCCGTTTGCAACACATGATCGGTAATTTTAATGTTTTATGCGAGTCTTGACTATAATGTCGGTTAGCCAATAGATAGATTTGATTAGTTTGATGAAATAAATTTGGTACTTAAAAGTAAGTAATGTTAAGAGTTATTAACTGATTTTGGTTTTAACAAGATTTAATTTGATCGATGGCATTTACTATGAGACATAAAATGTGTACAAAATGACGAGAGGAAGAACGGATACGGTTGTCAAAATAAAAAAAGCTGATAAATTAAGTTGTTTGTTTCTATTCTAATGCTTATATATATGGTTATCTTCTAACATTACAGCCCATCTTCCTTTTCGGTCAGCTGTGAAGCACGGAGCCATGATACCTATTAATGATGTCCATGGATAATAGTGACCACGTAC
>DWPA01004516.1:0-12748 GCA_018251375.1 Calpodes ethlius | reverse complement strand
GAACAAGTAAAATATACAATTTTGATTGATTTTTCATCAGTATAGTTTATCAAAGTAATAGTTATTGAAACATTCAAAGACCTTTGTTGTGTAAGTTATATACACATAATTATTTTGTTACAATAAGTTGTAGTTGTAGTAGTCCTGCACGCCTATTAGTTTATATTCATTAAAGTAACAGTCCTTTTGTGATATACTATAAAACATTTTTTTTTTTATATTTTGTACTTTTATAAAAAATACTTTTTATAGGAAAACATCATCTCATGTTTGTGAAAAGATTCATTAAGATGTAGTTATATTGCAGCCAAATTAACGAAGTATTTTACAACAAAGCGTTGCCTGGCAACCATCGATAGAAAGAAATTGGCAACCTTTTTATTGCTGTTCCTTCACACATGCGGGTGAAGCCGCGGATAACATCTAGTATGTAAAAATTATGCGTAAATGTTGGGTATTTTTTAAAAATATAATTTAATATTGCATCACTTCACAACAAAACAGATCATCTAATACTGTGTGCATTGCGTTAATGACAAGGGGGATAATCGCAGTCTTGGTGCAAATATCGACATTTATCTCAATTCCAACTTTCAAAACATACATACATATTTGAACTTTAAAAGCTTTGATATAAGTCGCAGAATTGGATGGCGCAACTGAACCAGTTTCGAGCATAAACCATTGTCGTTTCGTTTATGGCTGGATTTCCCTTGATTCGCGATATCCTTGCGACTTTAGGAATGGCATTCGAATTGAAAGGCGCGTCGTGATCGTCCCATCGGCAGATGGTTTTCGTACTAAAATGTTGGGGAAATCCTACATCCGAGTTTACAGTCTCTATAAATACCTTTCGCTTTATTGTCCTTGAACAAACAATAGATGTACTATTTCTGTATCAACGTTGATACGATTAAAGTGTGTATACCTAAATGCAACTTGTCACGTCACTTTTGCTCAAAACGTTTAAACTGTCGTAAGTGGCTAACTTAATAAGGATGTAAGAGAATCCAAAGCAAGGACTTTTATTTTAACCTTAACAATTTACAAAAGGACAAATGTTTTAATCGTAGACTAAGAAGGTGAATAAGTAGAGTAATAAAAACAAACATCAGCATTAATTTTGTTAGTGGCATCACCTAAATATGTTTTAATTAAAGATTTAAAATCAATTCGTTTAAGACTTGGCTATATTAATTGAGTTCAATTAAGACATAGTAGGTAATTCCCCTTATTATTACTTATATATTGAGTGTTATTAACTGTTGGCATATCTGTGTAAGAAATAATGTCATTGAAACGCATTAATTAACCCGCTAAGACGCTGATACTGCTCCTAAGGCATTTAGTATCACGCTGAAAGTGATATTGCACATACGATTTCACGCCCTAATTAACGCAGTTATTTATTTATTAAGACTTTATCGAACCATACATATGTATTAGTACAAAGGTGGACTTTGCGTAGCGAAGACGAATGTGATCGTTTTAACGCGTTAATTCAATCGCATTTAGATGCCGTCGTTAAGATTGCCGTTAACGCAGATATGTCAGGAACATAAGAATATTTGTAGATGTCATCTCTAGAATTTCATAAATCTATGTTTTCAACGTACGTTTTGGCACAATTCGGCAAACTCGTGTCGCCCTCGCACGTTTGTTTTACGATACGATCGAGCAGCATCTGCATCACGACTGCGGTCTGCTCGTGAGAACTACATGGGAACAGCTAATTGATGTCTGACAAAACATAACTATTGTTATGTAAGCGCCAACCACGAATAATTGACAGCGATAGGTTATTACGAAGACAGCTCATTATCTAATTTATCTTTTTAGTTACTACGTTATTTCTTACCATAAATAGGTAAATAATTTAAGCAAATAATCGCCTACTTAGTTTTATTATAGGTATAATAAAATATAATCCAGGTTATATTTTATAAAGCTTATAAAGTTAATTGATAAACGTGTGCAAGGAATTGACCATTCGCCTTAATGCCTATAATAAACAATTTAAATAATGAATGTATTTTACGGTTAAAATATTCGTAAAAGGAATACAAGTAGGTAGGTAGGTGACTTTGGGATAAAGGTGATCATCGAGATGATGATGATAATTATTTAATCTTTATTAGGGTTTATCTTCTTTAGATTTAACAAAACGTTTGTTCTCGATGGCTTATTTATTTAGTAATTTTAAAAAGTACTTGTACCACATTCAAAACCAATATGTATTATATATATTTATCTTATACATATTTTTTCGATATACTGCTCTACAACCGAGGAGAAACAGCGAAAGAAGCTCCTCAGCGCGTCAAATTCGATGATACATGGATAATCTGGGTCTTTAGTACACAAACTGTATTACGAGTTCACCTCGGGATTAATTTCTCACGCATTGACGCAATAGTTACGGAAAAAATCAGATCACATTCTGAAACATCAAGAACTTACGCATTTTATTACCTGATTGACATAACTGGTACATAACTCGCGTTTCGAAAGGTACTCAAGTGAGTCATGAGGGTATTAAATGAGAAATATTCACGAGGCGATAACCGTTTTCCGTCAGTACTGTTCACTTCCTAATAACGTTATTCCTAAGGAATTAATGGATTCCTAAGGATCTAATTAAATATCATAGATTTCATATTAATAAAGTTGCTTTGAACTAATCAAGTAAAAAATATCTGCTGTATTGTTAAAATAGATTTTAAGTCATACTTTGCTTTTCAAATATATTTTGAATTAAATTAGTTATAATCATTTTAAAAGATTAGAAAAACTTTACAATTGTAATATAAATTAGTGTGGGATTGCAGTATATGCGTTAAATTTTGTTTATTAAAAATATTACTGATCTTCAACTGTCTTCCAATTTCAAGATTTGAAGTTCATGTGTGATTTGTAGTAACATGTCATGCCCACTTAGCCGTGTAATTACTTTATCATTAACTTTACATAACTTCGTAGAAAATTTCTTAATTACACTATAATTCTTGTAAGTTTTAGGTTCAGATAAATAGTGAAGTAGTACGACATCATTTACACATGTTTTAAACACTTAAATAAATATAGTTTAAAAACACGATAGTATAATACAAAAATTTGTAGCTGCACTCTTCTCATCTCCTGCCAACCGTGAGTATACTATCAGGTAGTCCTTATCATAAAAATACATTGTCACAGCAATGTATGTAATACTTCATTTGTAGGAGAGAGAAGCATCTTGTTTCAATTCTTGTAAAATTTGACCGAGACTAATATTTCATTAAAAACACTGTAATTTAAACAAATCTTTCAATATTTAATAATGGAATGCGTAAATATTTGAAAATGTGCAATATATTATGTCATTCATTTGTTAAACCGTTCATTATGTGTCGATTACACCTAATATTGGACCGAGGAGGAAACATTTCGTGTCTGAAGGCTGACGTTTACTGCATCAGATGAATCAGCTACTTTTTGCTTAAAGTTGACTGTACTGGTAAATTGTGTAGGCTTAGTCATTTCAGATAAAGTTCAGAGAAACTCGCTTTGAAATGTCAGTGTTAGCTGTCAATAGTACATTCAATACATACCGTGTCTTTAAAGTGTTGACAAACATTTGTAATTTATGTCAGTTACGCCCTTGAGTGGACTACGTGTATATTTTGTCGTAGTCCGAAGTAGGCAACTTGCCAAGAATGGCTCATTAGTCTAGATAGATAGCTAATTTGGAATAATACAAAAGGACCTATTTTCAGATGACATAAAATGTAATGTATTTAGTGTTAAATTGTTTCTGGAATATAGTTATATTCCAATAAATACTAATATAATAAAAATAGTTTAAATCAAGAATAGTTAGTTGTATTCGACAGTGTAAGTATTTGGTGTAAACTTTACGATGTCTAATCAAATCAAAAAAAAATATTTGCACGAATAAGGTAACTACAGATCTATTTACAAAAAATATGTGATCTCATTCTACCATTTGGTGTTGTACAAATTCGTCCTATACCTATGCTAATATTAATGTCACATTGTTATGTAAATGGATTACGCATAATTAGCCAAGTGATTAATTATTATTGTATTATCATCAATTACATCTATGTCAAACTATTGCACAAAAAATTCTGTTAAATTTTCTTCGTTTATTCTCATAATTTATATTACAGACTATACCTATGACAAAAAAGCAAAATTCATAATAAGTTATATGTAACTCAATCTTTAAATTAATATTAAACGTATCTAAAATAAGGAAGCTATTGACACGAATTCAAGTTTTTTATAAACAAAAACTAATCCCCGACATAAACTAACGTCAAAACGTAATTAACAACTAAACACTAATTCTAATCAATCGAATCTGTTAACGTTAATAAAACCCTTTTTTAAGTAACTAAATACCACATCATCAAACTATAATATCACTATACGTTTTAACTATTAATATCTAGGAAGCTTAAACTGAATGGGTTTAATAGAAGATATACTAGAGGACCCCTATTCATTCTAGGTATTCCATACATCCCATAGCTCTGTCTAGCACCTTCCAATCCGACCAACAGATCTGATAATCAGGTGAAAGGAGCGGAGCTACTCATGACTCATCTAATGTGCACGAACTCGATTTTATCATTAGGCATTCCCTTTGCGATCGAGCTCCATGGTTAGACTAGCTTGATCGTGTCATATTATTGTATCATAATCTAGTTTAGTTGGCAACTATGCTAAAGTTTGAAGGATTTTCCTACATTGATGATGTATGTGTATGATGTCTATGTATTTACACACTTATGTAACTAATAAAATCGTTATAAACATTAAAAATAACTAAGAACCAACCCGATCATGTAAGCTTACGAAAAAAAGGCATCAAAATCAGTTTGGTTTAGGAGCTGCAATACCACAGACATACATAGAAACACAGACGAATGCGTGAAACTTTTAACACCCCCTTTTTTGTCAAAGTTATATCATGTACGGTTAGCAACACAAATGAGTTAGATGCGGACATATTTATTTCGAATAAAAATATATATTAGAATGCTTGTTTCGAGGTAATTTATGTATGGAAAAAAACAAACGACCTAGCGACAAAGTTAATGAACACTGTGTCTATATATTTTTTATGTGTGTTTCTGATCGGTACAAAAACCATAGCTGTATAGCCTTTGGAGTCAATGACCAAATTAGAATGAACACGTGTTATTATCCACGGTCCGATTTAAAATAAAGAGAACACAATATATATTTAGTAATTGAAAAATAAGTCCAAGTCATTTACAAAGAAGGCATGCCGTGACGAAATTAAATATCGAAAAAACATTTTGTTATTAAAAAGTTCGACGATTCCATAAGCCATTCGCTGGTTTACTTCATTATGAAGTTACCGTGAATATAATTTGAGCAACTAGTATTGAAAACTTAAATATTCGTAACATTAAAATGCAATTGTGTCTGATTGTGGTCACTCTGGATTCCAATGAAATGTAGTTACACCTGTTTTATAGACTTTGTTGCTAAAACAAATTATTACACTTGACCATTTTAGTCACCATGATATGGTTTTTATATCGTCTCATATAATATGGTTTCATATGAGTCTCGTCCCCAGTGTTTTGTTTTTTTCTTATTGTAAATTAATTCCTGGCCACAATCCCACCTGATAGTAAATAAACATGCAGCTACTCTGTGCCTGTGTTCTAAGTTTTTGCAGATTGGTCTGAACCAAATTTGAATCACCAATAAGCCGATGATAGTATGTGACGATAGATTTGACTACACCTCCTCAAATGTCGGAATAGTAGCTACTCAAACATAGCCAAACCAGAGCTTTGTACAAAGTTATAAACTGATTCAGTGTGAAGTAACACGGGACCATTACAAATATCTTGAGTTTCCTTGCCTTCGCTTTCGCCTTTAACTTACTTTGTTTTCTACAAAGACAGTGATAAGTGATCTTTAAGAATCACAATTACCTACATTAGTCGTACTAGACTTAATGGTCTTATTTGCTTCTATCAATATTTGTAGCCTTGAATCATCTGCAGCAGTGACTGTCATCAATTAAAAGCTATATAACCTGAATTTCAAGTCTTATCTACTCCATATTAGATACAACGTACCATTGTTATAACAAGATTAATTGCGTTTCGAGGAATTTATTTATTTACATTTTATTGTAAAAAATGTTACAATGGATGAACTTTGCCAAGTGACATTCCCAACCAGTCAACCTTTCTTGAAGCAAGAAGATAAGGTGTGCAAAAAGACGATCTTCTAATTTCTTTTACAAGTCTTTTTATATTTCATTAACTTTACATTACTACGTGTAAATACATTAAATATTACGCAATACACACATTTGTTTATAAGTGCCTTGACTTCAGATAATTCTCTAACAATTATGCTAAACACGGACTTGGGAACTGTTTTCCTAATCTGAATAGGTAAGACGTTCCAGTCTATTGATGCATGAATCAATAAAGGAAGTCGGTATTATACGAAACAATCGAGATTTTAACAAAAAGGCAAGTATTTTTTCACGTCTGCAGTAACAATAGAAGAATTTGATTAATGTAAGGAGAAGCAGGATCATTTAAGATTGAAAAATAGAGAAACAGCAGTCTAAAGCAACATTTAAATTGAGAATTGCATCACGAACAAATCAATGTTATCATAAATTTACCATAATTATGTTTTTATGTAACTGTATCAGACGAGTAGACAAATCAAAAGTTGGAAACTTGTAACCGACGTTCATGGTTATCAGTAACAAAACCAGTAAAGCTTTAGTAAAACAAAAGCTACGAAATAATATGCATTGCGTCATATAGATGGACAAAAGCATACGTATTAAACCGAAAGCATTATTCGAAGAGTTAGTGCCGGTATTTAGCAACGATAGGATTTGTCAAAATGCAGTCAATCATCGTAAAGGTATGACTTAATATCCGGGAGAGGAAGCAAACGTAGCATTGTTTTAATGACCTAGACTTTTGATATACAAAATACATCAACGCTCTATTGTAACAACCAGTATATTGCACGCACGAATTCCGACCAAATAAGTCAAAAGTTGGACGACCTTGTCACTATATTTCGATCACTCAATGGAATGTAACAATGACCGTGAATGTACCAGTCCCACTGTTTTTTCTGACTGTACCGCATTATACAATAATGTAACCTTTTATTTTAGCTGTCTAGTTACTAGTCTCGATGCTAAATACTAGATCTTGGAATGATTGTATCATACGTTAATTGTTTGTGATATTTAGTAGAGTAGTTTAATCAATAAATTTAGGATGAGTCGACTAAAGACTGTAGCATTTATATTTATTAATATATAATTTGTTTTATTGTATTGTTTCGGGAATCTTGCAATCAATCGTTTAATTTAGTGTTATTTGAAGACACAATAATCTAAAGGTTTTAGACGCAGAAGATTTCATATATTTAGAAAAAATATATTGACAGCAAATACTGACATCGTTTTGCAATTGCAATGTTACCAAAGAAAACATCTTTAAATACGATTTAGTAACTTGCATCCATTGAGGATTTTTACTCAAAATGTCCTAGCACTCATCATCAAATTCTCGTCTTCGGACGAAATGGACAGAGCCAGTCAAAACTTTTCTATAAGCCTAAACAATGGATAGTTGTAGGCATTCTAAAGTTTCCTTTCCCACCTTGAAACTCCATCATCAGTTTAACTCAATATAGTATCACAATAAGATATTTTTTCCCAAAATATCTCTTCTGAAAAATTTTATTTAGTAGTTAATTATTTTTTCATTAGGAGTAGGTGATATTCAGATTTTTTTTTATTTCATTATGTAGTTTTCATTTACCTACAGATTGTCCACAAAAAGAAAGCATGAAAATCTATAATAAATTTTCATCAAATTTTTAACAAGGGAAACAGTAGATTTTCAGCAATTATGAAAACATTTGTATGTTTAATAAGCATACAAGTGACATGAATCTATAACTTACAACTCTACGCTTTGTATCGATACGAATTTATCGATTATCGACACTGGTTGACAATTTTTACCGCTGACGAAGTAATGATGCAGTTCATTCTAAACTCAAATAACTAGAATAAACTGGTACCCTTTAAATTAGCACTAATCCATCAATTACTGTATGTATTCAAGCGATAAATCTTCTCTAAGCATTTCCACGCCTATCGCGATCAAATTACCTATATTAATATTATCATTAAGATAGCAATCAGCTGGAATATGAGCCGTGATGAAGATTTATTACGAATTTCGACATTGTCAGTTAGTCACTCGATGCTATTCGATACACCTACTATTATCTCTAATACTTGTATTAAACATATAAATTATATTTTTATGTAAATACCAGTAAAAGGGTTCAAGAGCCACCGTAAAGGGCATCTTCGTCATGGACATCATTTCTGAAGCATTTCCGGTCAAGAAAGAGGAGCAAGTGAATACTGGCCTCAAGCCCTCAGCCGGAGCAAGAATCTTTTAGTGGCGTAGCTATGCGAGTTTTACAGAATCCTTACGCAAATTTCTGCCATCAGACATAAGAACATTCAGGTATGCCGGCATGGGATTGGTGTCAAATATTCGTGCATACTAGAATCGATACGCGGTTCTTTTTAAAGTAATGAAATACAATCATATTCATATATATAGATATATACATCACTCCACTAGTGTTGTATGTACTAGTAACATCTACTCCAATTGTGTTGTGTGTTTGCTTTAAACATTTAATGAATAAAAACATTGACATTAACGGTAATAGCTTTATAATATTACTGAATGCCTTAGTGGTTGAAATACTCGCATAAACTTGGTAGCTAATTCAATAGATTGATAAAGTTAAACTTTAAGTTGTTGAAATTAAAACTGTTATGGGCCAAATACATCTTTTTTTAAAACTTTGCTTCACAAACTTCCTAACTCTTTCCTAGGATTTACACCAATGCTATAAATCGGATGATAATGCAATACGAAGAGTTTGGAGTCTTTTGATTTGTCTTAAAAAGTATTCTAGTCTTAGATGATATCTGGATATCAATACGCTGGGGTCTGATTGTGAAACCGTAGGGTCGATACGAGCATGTTTTTAGTTTTTAAACTTTTGTTTTTATATATCGTTATCTATACATGAACGATTGACCCGGTTCCGTCAAGTCGTATGGTTACGCAACATACACGGTTACAAGTTTTCATCTGTGAAGATTCTAACAGGTTTTCTTAGAGTCATGTGTAATGGAATTATGACGTCATTTACCTGCCTTATTATTGGTCGGCAACGCGTTTATGATGCCTTTGGTGTGCAGTTGTTCCATGAGCGACGGTGAACTACTCATTCGACGATTACAATAGAGAATACATGAGAACCAATTGTCTCATTAATTATACTATTACTGTTCTTATTCTTCGTTTTTGACGGCCCCGTATCCTAGTTGGTAGTCTGCGAAGCGAGGGGTCCTGGGTTCGATTCCCGATCGGGGCAGATATTTATGTGACATATTTGTTCTCGGGTCATAGGTGTCAGTGACGTGTTATTTATGTTATCCATGTCATTCGCAACACAGGTAAATCCTACAGTGGCGGTATGAGTGTGTTAGCGTTTATATAATTGTGTAGCCTATGCTTTAAACGAGATGTGAGAGAGAGAGTCTTGTATATATGTATATATTTATATCATTGATTTCTCCAGCGGCTCCAACGATTTTGACAAATGTTTGCATTTGAATATTCTTTTAAGAATTGTCTTTTAAAAAAATATCTATGTAAGTGTCATCTCTGTGATAATCTTCACTCGATAATAGCGCATTTATATTTTATGTAATGCCAATTTTTACTGCGTAAACCAATGTTTATTTAAAATATGTGCACAATGTAATTTATTATAGCAGATGGCACTGATTTACACATTCGAGAAAAGCCGTCAGTCTCCTAGTGGTATACTAAAGCACATCTATTCATGCTCGGAGCTTGTTGCCATGTAGATCAATCGCTACTTAGTTTAAATCAATGATTATTCTGCAATGTAACACCTGATTCTATTAATTTTATTATACTCTATTTTCATTAATTTTTGCGATTAATCATTGCTTGTAGGTAGGTTAGTAGGTCTTATTTAATTTTATTGGTTAAAACCTTTATTGTGTGTACTTTTTATACATCATTAGCAAGATTTTTAACAAGAGTGAAATATTTTTGAAAGCTTTTATTAAACTTAGTATGTTTGTTTAAGTTAAATCTTACAAATTCAATTAGAATTCATTTGCTTATCCTACAACACATATATTCTTAAGATAAGATGACTTGATAGTACAAACAGGGTTGTCTACTGACGAGGAAACTTCTCAGGGGTGAACAACACAGTTACTAAATCATTTGAACCATAAAACTGTGTATTTAGTCCTTTATACTTTTTACAAAATATATGTTGAAACGCACTTATGAGGTGTCAATGTGAAATTATTATGGACAAAATAATAATAAAACTTGTAACCACCGTAACCTGACTCATAGCATAGCATTGCACTGCCTCGTAGCTTAAAGTGACGGGCATTAATTTGCAGAAATCGAGTTAGCACTGAATCATTCAGATAGTCGTGAATTTAGAGCTGTTAAATTATAATATTGAGCAGTAAATATTGCGTTAGTTGCACAATATTGACTTATTGCCAAAGATATGCTTTAAAAGATTGATAGAGCTTTTGTGACTAAAAGGTTCGGTAACAAAGGTTTAATATGTGTGTAATTTACATCAGTTTATAGTACATCATTCTAATTTTCTGTGAAATTCATTATATTAAGAAATTAAATCATTATTATCATCATGAACAAAACAACCATTACTGTCTCACTGGTGGGCTCGGGACTCCTTACACAATGTGAGGGGTACAGGCCATAGTGGACCACGCTGGCCAAGTGCGGATTGGTAAACTTCACACGTCTTCGAGAACATTATGGAGAACTCTCAGGTGTGCAGGTTTCCTCACGATGTTTCCTTCTGCGAAGCAAGTGATAATTAACTTGTAATACGCATATAACTTTTTGAAATTTGGAGACGCGCGCAGGATTCGTACTAACGTCCCCACGTTCGGGGAACCGACATTCGAACTATTAGGCTATCACTGTTTCTTTATCTAAAGTTTTACCTAACCAGTAGTAATAAAGAAATTGAGAAAAATATGTTTTTACTATATATGACAATACTTAGATCCTATCAAAATACCTTTTAAATGGTTTCTTGAAGTGGTTACACATAACATATGTTTATAACAGTTGTAAACGTTTCTATTCTATGACCGTATAGCAACGAAAAGCAAATTAAATATAAAAAAAAATACGATAAACCATTTCAAGCTGTTAACATATCAGCCGAAGTACGATAAAAACTTTTTCGGTTGAGCTTGTAAAAAATCTAACTTTACTAAAGCCACGTTTAAAAACTAAACTAAATAAAATCCGCGTGTATAAAAGTCATTTTCAGAATAGTTTAAGAAAACAATGCTTTTTATTTCGGAAAAATCGTACAAAAAACGTTTTATATGTTTTTAGAATCGTAGTCATTTAAGGCCTCTTGTTTGATATCCAAAGCGCCATCTTTGTTTTTCACTATGCCCTGTGTATTTAATTTAATGTGACGTAACTTAACTAATACCTAGTAAACGGTTAAGTTACTAAAACCTCATTTACTAAATAAATAAATACTTTAGAAGTTCTATAGAAATAAATTATGATATACTTGAATTTTAACTTTTTAATGGCTTACAACAAAAACCTAGTTCTTCCCCGTACCTGAGGACTTACAGCACACTCCACCACGCTGTTCCAGTGCAAATTTCTAAAGATGTTAGTGTCCAATCTAAGCATTGGAAGTTATTATGTTGCCCAAAGACATAAACTTGGTTTAAAGATTGCTATCTACAGATAACAAGTGTTATTGACAGCATTATGTACATGTCGTGAGAAACACGATGGCGCTTAATTTTTTTCTCGCATAGACCCAGGGCTTGAAATCATAACGCTACTTTTAGTTTCGGCGTAGTCGGACTCACGTGTTGTGCTACCATTTCTTGAGTCTGTATGTAGCTAGATTGTTCATAACCTCAATGAGTGATTGTGTCCGATATTTGTACAAATTATCCTTGAAATTTTTATCGTAACAACAATCGTGTACGTCCAACACGTGATTTTCGTTTAGAATCATTTAGCGCCATGATAATGTGTAATACACACGATGACAAAATTTTTAGAAATTGGACATCCGTGTGATAGCGGTCGCTAGTTTTAATTGGCTTTTAAAGTAGGCTGCTTATTTCTGATGTATTTTGATTCTCTGAAAAATATACTTAGTTCCTTATAATGAAATTGATGATATTTTGTTTGAATTTAAAAGAAATTATGTTAATTGTTTCATCTGATTTTCCGTACAAAAAGGTTCGCATTTCATTTTTTTTATTTAGAATTTATATACTTCCGGAATTTTCAACCGAGTCGTTTTGTTTTTATCTATCTATCTAACAGCCTTTAAAGGTCCACTGCTGGGCAGGCCTCCTCTAATTAGCGCCAATCAGACCGGTCCTGAGCCTTCTGAATTCAGCTCTCATTGGTTTGTTATAAACATATGGAAATTTGAAATTCAAATTTGGAATACATAAAAAAGAAAAATAAGTGTGCCAGTACTCATACCGCGTACAATTACATTTTTTCGACAAAAGGTACAGGAGATC
>DWPA01004515.1:0-12748 GCA_018251375.1 Calpodes ethlius | reverse complement strand
TCATCGGAATAAAATCAATTTGTAAAATTTCAACTTTGTAGCATAAAAGAAAATAGTTATAATTAAGCTTCCAAGATTTGATCCAAAGGAACATGCAAACGAAGAAACAATCTAAAGAACTAACATGCAAATTAAATATGTCTTTACGAAGTGAAAAATATCACACATTTTAATATTACAATAAATCAAAGTCAAAAATGAAATGAAATATCTGAATTATTTGTATTGTTTTGAATTCGCCCCGGCCAGGTTCAGTGGGCTACAGGGCCGTCACCTTACTCGCGTTCTAGATTTACCTTTGTAAGGAAATCCAGCACATTTCTTGCCTCTACAACCCGACTGACTTTAAGACAAATCTTTTTATTTTCTGCACCGGCCTTTCTTTGTTGGGAAATGAATGCATAATTCCGTATGCCGCCGGCGGTAGGTTCCGTTGATGCATCCATCGCTGAACAGAGAACATTCGTATTTACTGATCGCTTTGTCCGGGGGTTTTTTGTGCGTTTTTCGCGTCCTAAATGGAAAAATATAGCAGCCCGGGGTATCGAATGACCTACTATTAGTCTGCCTATAGTGGCGGTGGTCGGGGGCGCCGCGCGAATTGTTTTCACCGTCCGCCGGTTCTATTCAATGGCCGGGTTTCGGGAGATTATGAATTTCGCCGCTTTTGTGATGACGCCGATAATTGGATATTGCAGTAGGCCAATTTGATTCGGTGCTATTTTGTTTTGTGTAGAATACGATACTGTATTTTATGCCTACGTGATCGGCTGGGATTCTATTGTCCAGAGGTTTGGGGATTTTTTGAGTAAAACTATTATGATGCTGGGTAGCATACTCAGGTATTTAGGACATAACAAACACACTTATACACATATCCAAACATTGACTCCAGACAGTCTGCACCAACTTAGTTACACACTTTGTCTTTATTGTCGGTAATTTATGCATCATTCACGGTGTTTTTTGTCACTTTCTACATTTCTAACGTCCCAGCCACACCTGTGTCAATGTTACTGTCGACAGCAATGCCCAAATGCGTCTTAATTAACGGGATCAAGTTATAGCGTTCAATGCTTAGCCACATTAGTATTCCGTCCGAATCTTACTTCCCGTTAATTTGTGTGTCAATTAGCGTGTTAATTAGCGCAGTACACTGTTGGGTGCATCTGCGTGGTGTTATTTTTACCGCCTTAATTAACGCGTTTTACGCTGATGTGGCAGAGACATAAGGTGACTTCTTAACAGTTATTGTATATTCGCCGCGAAACAGTGTCTGAACTGCATATCTATCCGCCTTATATAACAATTCACTTGGATAAAGCACTGTAATTCCTTTCGAGCACAATGCAGTGCTAGAAAAATTAATGCGCTACTAAAGGAATTATCTCTGAACGGTGCCGCCGACCGCCCCGACCGCCGACCAGCGAGAGAAATGGGTTCCACGTTAAAAAATACCAGTCAAGTACAAATGGAGCTCGTTTGAGATAGGGTTCCGTAACTTATCGTAGTTAGACATTTTCAGTTACATGTGTCTATATAACGAATAAGTCCTTAACAGACAGTAACTATCGAAATAAATGATTGACAGCATTATCTGTCACTCGCGTCTGTCAAATGTCACCTGTCAAAATTTTCCTCCGTCATTGCAGCATCGCCGTTATCATGCAACTATGAGAAAATATCGGTATGAAATACAAAAATCCTGACTTAGGTTTGATAAAAAAATAATAAAATGGTCCGGTACGGAACCCCGGTTTAAAGTAGAAGTTAAAACAGCCAAGTAGCACTCCAGCACTGCTTAATGCTCGAAACAAATAACGCTCACACTCACTGCAATTTCTCCAGAGAAATTCCCTTCCCTGTCCGACCGTAATAATAACTCAGCTGCAATACATTTATGCCTTACGAGTAACAAACGACCGGGTGCCCACGCGAGCTGCGCCTCCCATTATACCGGTCTCGTGTAATCAAGGCCTCGAACTACTCAATTCATAGGGCAATAAAGTCATTTATACCCACGTGTAATTTTAATGACAGTATTTGCACTATCGGGAGCAAATCGAGCGGATGTTTCCATTGAATCGTGTTTATTGCTCGTCTGAAACTGGTCTTGGTGAAAGGTGCGATACCGAGCTGGTAATGGATGCTTCACATCAAAGAGCTCCCTAGCAATTTGCTGCCACCGACTTCGTATGAACAAGAGCGATTGTCTAATGACTCAACGATTCAGTGCAGCGACAAGCTTCAAACAAAATTCAATACAAAATCCTTCATTCATATTTTCCTATTTACCACAGTTTCAGTAAAGTAATTTAAGTATTACAAAGACGAAACAAAGACAGAAATATCTCAGCACCTCTTTTAAAAACATGCATTTATATAATATAAAAATCTTCCTCAACTGGATCGGACTTGGTTGCTGAGCCAGAACTTGTTAATTTTATGTACACTACTATACTACTATATCTACTATACTCGTAGTAACTCTAGTGGCGATAAGTTGCTTTATCAGGTATCTTGAGTAATTCCACCGGTAAGAAACGTATTAACTTAGGAACTTTAATATAAAATTGTACACCAAGCCCCATTAAAAGTGTGCTCTTTAGAAAGACGATGGCAAGAAATTACCAACTGAGGTATCTTTCTCATTTGCTGCTTACAAATATTACGATTATATTAAACCAGATGTTACCCGCGGCTTCGCACACGTGTGAAAATGGAACAACAATAAAGGCTTGTCAATTCCTTCCTACCACTGGTTGCTAGGCAACGCTTTGTTATTAGATAGTTTAATTTGACTAGAAGATACATCGTAATGGATCTTTCCATAGAAATGAGATGTTTATTCGCGGCAAAAAGTAGCCTATTGTACTCGTCGTTTTCCAAACTATCTCCACAAAAAAACATATTATAGCGATGCTCAGTTGCGCTGTAAAAGAAGGACAAACAAACAAATAAACAAACACATTTTCGCATTTATAATATGAGTATGGATATATTCAAGTTAAGCTTAAATTGCCTAGCCTCATAATTTACAGCATTCGCAAACAAACTGTTTAGCTGTTCATAAACATATCGGTATCTCTGAGGCTAGTAGCGAGTTACAACTAGTCGAGCTCTGTTTAATTTCTCGCTAAGCCGCCGGAGAGCACGTATCGCGTTAAAAACTATTATCGAAGTTAGGGGCACTGGGGAAGTTCTCGCGCGTTACAATTTATTAACCCCGATCTGGCCTAGTTGGTAGCCGGATATGTATGAGGAATTTTAATTTGTGGGTACGTCGAAATTAAATCGTTTATTGTAAGGATCTCCCATTTTAATTATATAACTACTTGAAAGAGTAAATTTCCATACATTCGTTTAAACTTCTTTTGAGCTGCAAGTTTTTAGTTTATAATATCCCATGGATCACAAAACTGATTATTTGTACAAAATTTAAATTTCGATGTTTCGGTGATCATGTGATCATGGTTCACCGGCGCCCAGACATACATTTGATTACAATCGATGTATTAATAGTTCGAACTGCGGTGACTTTCGTAAGGGTTCATGGAACCTTTGTATTCGAAGCTGAACAGTGCAAATTGCCGTGACCACAACGGACAACCACTGCGCCACTTGGAGTGGTAGAGGGGTGGACACAGGGGGGAGAAGGAGGTACGTTGCGGTGACGTTGTCGCAGTCATTGGCTTTCGAACTCGAATGCGTCCAACTTTGGTAGTGAAATTATACTGTGTGATAAAATTAAATAAACAGTCTTAATCTTTGTTTTAAATTGAAGACTAATGAAATATTTAAACAGTACATAATATCATTGATAGGTAAAATCCTGTCCTATATGCGATGAATGTGGGGAGTATCAAAAGTGCGGCATTCACTACCGTCAGTGAAAAGTCAGATTGTCCCTCGAAAACTCGAACTATATACAAGTTTCTTTTCGGTTACCTCTCAGTGACAATATATAACACGCTTCATAAAACTTTTAACATAAAACCAACTTCAGAAATGATTATTTAAAAATATGCAATAATCAATTTGTGAACTACAATTGTTCCTCTATACATTAAGCAGTACAGTAAGCAATATTGTACACAATACTGTTTATCTTTAAACATTGAAATTATTCACACTATTTTCGAGTAAACGGTGAACACGAATAAAAAAAACCTAACGAATTGAGAACTTGAATTTTTGAAGTATTCTAAAAAGTATAATTAATGATAGTGTCACCGATGATATGAGAATAATAATTAATAAAGTCCACAAGTAAAATCCAAGTGCGAATTGGTAGACTTAACACACCTTCGAGAAAATCATGAAAATCTTTCAGGGTTTATAGGTTTCCTCACGATGTTTTCCTTCATCGAAGCGAGTGCCAATTAACTTGTAATACGCACAAAACGTTTTTGGAAATTAGATGTTCGAACTCACTCCCCCACCTTCGGGAAACCAACGTTCGAACCACTAGACTATCACTATTTATAGACATACAATCATAACACTTAAAAATAATGCTGAAATCAAATTTTATATTGCGATATAAATGTATGTACAAAAGACCGATTAAAGAACCAAACTCATAGCAACTTTATTACCACATAGACACATAACTCGAATTAAAATTGAACGGTCACTCACCGTTCTTACTAAAAAAATCTATTACCTATTATAGTTGGTTCTTTATTTTCCTTAACGGAACGGCGTCGATATATCATTGGTAATTACCGTGAGTGCATTAAGTTGTCGTCGGACAATTAGTGGCGGGCGGTGTGTACCGCGGCGTCGGATGGATCGCTGCATCGACTGATTTATGGAGTTACCTCGATCAAATGTAAACTAACTCCGTACGGGTTGGTGCAGGTCGCAGCCCGGGGCGCGTTGCAATCGGACATCGATAAACAGTTCATTAGGTACTCCACTTCAATGGCTTTAAAGTATTCTTACGACTCATTTTATATATTGTGATAAAGATAAAATGAATAGGATTTCACTTACGGACATTTCAGAAAGAAACATAATCACTTCGTATTTACCTGTAAAAGAGTACTTAAATTTACAAGAATAATACATTAAATATTTGAAATACATACTTTAATCCTCAGTAGCATGCTACATGAGGAAATAGCACTAGTCAGCTTATTAAGCAATTAGCAATGGGTCATATTGCTGGTTTTCAGTGCAGTTAGTTTACATTCACGGTTAAACCACCGTCTAGAATTACATGACAACTTACGATTAGATGTAGTTGTAGATATCTGTCCTTTACCCTAACTGGTGAACTGGTGATACTATCAAATTTAAACCTACCTGTTATTGTTAGCTGACTGTCGTTTAGCTTCTACGTCGAAAACGACTCCATAAAATATAAGATTATGAGTGTAATCCTCCAGTGGTGTAATCGTACGGAAGATACAAGGATTTTATCAGGTATTAGCGTAGTAGCGTCGGAAACGTTGAGAGAAGGGCATAGGGGGCTGTCGGTGTGTCGGTATGTCGCCGCGCTATGCGAACTACGCACGGATTTACAACGTCATAAAACATCGGCACTAAATGCCCGTGGGTGGTACTAACGTTAGGGCTTAAGGTCCGTGATGTAGGCGTAAACTTTATGAGTCCAGATACGCCGGAAAACAAAAGATTACGTGGGAGGTAATAACTGTTGTTATAGGATTTCATATTCGGAATTTTTTGATGTCCTAGATATAAGATTAGGTTCACACGGATTTAGGATGGGGACGCGTGTTTCGGCCTATATGGCAAATACTTTAGCTCAGACGGCTAGAAGAAAAGTCTGATATATTTTTCCGTGATACACTGTTTAGTACATCTACATTACAAACCGTTCCCTTCCCTCCTTAGCATATAACCAAAAGATACTTTAAATTGTATAGTTAAATATACCAGCATATGCACCTTTTCTAGTAATGTAAGAAATAATTTTGTAGTTCAAACAAAATAAGATTAGTTAACTGTACATATACGTTCCTATAAATTTATCGACAGGTATCACATATATCTTTATCTGATATTTTGAGTTGTATATATGTTCTGCGATGATTGAAATAAAACAAAAAAACGCCCTAAAGCTCCATTATCACCTCCTTCCTCTGAATCCATCCACGAATCACCTAAAACCATGCAGCACTTTACCTCGAGTCAATCTGACTCTCATTTGGAAAGGAGGTGCGCTGATTGATGGTGCCTTTCATAGCGCAGGCTGCACCGCACCTTTCAAATCAGAGCACGCACAAAGCATGCACTGGCCCGTGCTGACTGCAATACGCTGCAATATGGGGAACGGGTGTGTTATGTTTCGATATTATCTGCCAAGAGTACCTACTCGGGTAATGGTTTCTATAGATGGTATGTCTTCAATCATGGACAGTAGTAAATGACGATTAAATTGTAACCGTGTTATATTTTATTGATGCTGGAGTAGCTAACAGCTATACAGTCTACAGTCGGCCTGTTTTAAATCGGCCATGATTGCATTGAATGACGATGAAATTGATGTGCTCTCCACTTCACTGTGTACCAAAATATGCGCCAAAACTTGGACAAGTTAAACCAACAAAGCGGAATTTGGCTGTAAAATTAAATTTGATTTGGAGCAGCCCTAAACGTTCCGGCGCGCGCCCACGCCCGCCGCCGACCGGCCCGTTCCCGTACACCGTTTAATATAATTGGTAACTACCTCGTTTTTATCGCGGCCGAGAGATTTTAGCGTGTGCCCTCGAAATTTATGTGAAAACTCCCGAACGCGAGGACTTGTTACAATAAAAATGATGAACATCTGTCCGTGGAAGCGGACGCTTTGCATTTTTTTCGGTACTTAATTTAATTTTTCACGGTCCCCTTAAGCTCTGAAATTTAAACTCCTCGCTCGCTGTCGAAACGACTTTTTGTATGCGGATCACGTTCTGCCAAACGGGGTGCGAGATATCTCTTGGATAGACGAAAATGGATTACAGGAGAATTGTCGAAGGGTCGTCGAGTAATCTTGTAAGACGTTTGTGCTATGTACGTACGTACCTAAAGCGGAGGATTACCAAAATGGAAGCGTATTTAATGCTAGCCGAGATTATACAGGTAGTAGCATATTTGCGAATACTTTTGGTTCTAGCGGAGTTTGTTTTCAACAGGATTTCTAGAGATTAGGGGCAGAAAATACATTCGGTAATGGAAACTTGTGTTACTTGTTTAGGCATTACTGAAATTAAATGAACGAATAAAACACTAAAAGTAACTGTATTAAGATCTATAGGGTTTTATGTATAAACATCGATGAGTAATGCTTGAGCTTGTGATTAAATGTATATGATATGACTAGTGGGTGATTGATTGTCTGTGTGTGTTGTCCCCAGATCATGGTGATCGACGAGAACGAGGCCCGCCTGCGCGTGCGCTACCCGCTCAACTGCGAGAAGCGCCGCAACTACAAGTTCGACATCGCCGCCGTGGGCTGCGACGGCTCCTACTCCAACACGTGAGTCTTGTCTGGCTCCTAGTCCTAACTTGATCAGGGAACCGATTGTGTGCTAGAACATGAGCATGAGTGATATGGAGCAAAGTTTAAAGAAACAATTTGTCAGTTGCTTCGATGGAGGAAAAAATTGTGAGGAAAGATTCCTTAGACAATATAGTCCTCCATTTATTTTCTAAAGCATGTAGTGGTATGGAGGGTACAGTTGGCTGCACCCAACCAATGTATATGACTTTAAAGTTATGTACTTCAATCGTCTTTTATTTATTAATTTTTCGTTATGAATACTTCCTCTTTACCTTTGAAATTTCACGCATTACTTTAGTATTGAAACTAAAGTAACGTAAGTAACAATGCAACAATGCAATTTTTATGACAATTATGATCTGATAGTACTTTCAGGCTTAACTCCTCAATGGTGAATATGACATTTCTAAGTTTTTTTTTTGCAGGATATATATATTTTTACTTATTTAAACTACTGTTTTTTATATCAAGTATTTGTCATATCCAGGGTCCCCGTCCACATAACGGTGACTGACGTGAACGAGTTCGCGCCGGTGTTCAGCCAGGCGGCGTACGTACGCTCCGTGGACGAGGGCAAGGTGTACGACGAAATCGTGCGCGTCGAGGCCACCGACCGCGACTGCACGCCGCGCTACGGCGACGTCTGCAAGTACGAGATACTCACCGACAGGAGCCAGCCCTTCACTATCGACAATGAGGGTGAGTGCCTTACGTGAGATTTAGTCAGTCAGTACTGCCTAGTGTCTGATGGACATTATTTCTTCTAGCTTCATTCTTAGCCGTCAATCGATGGTGCATTTCTGTTGTTTACGTCCACGGGGGCCTATCTTCAAGTGAATCGTGAGGTCGTTTGTCGATTATTCTCATAAAAAAGATGGGGTCATGAAAAACCAAATTAGCCGTTTGATGCTATCTGATTTGTTTTGTTTATAGACTCGAAAAATATCTGAGTGGCACCTAATTCAGGTTTTTACTGTGAATTTCGTTTCAGACAGTTTTTAGTATTTATTCGGAAGGGTACTCAAGTTTTTTGTTGAGTTACGACTGAATGATTTTGTTATCTCGAGTAACGTTACATGGTTAAGTGTTAGGTACATTACGAGGTAGCTCTCGTGATAGTTATGACTTGACAGACGCTAATGATTGAAGCCCAAATACGTCCAAGGTTCTGCCATCGATGATCAAACAGACAACAACAGACGTCTATAGACATACTACGCCATGTCCATGAACCATATCGTAAGGGCCAACTATCGATATAAAAAACATTACTTTTGTATCCGCAATAAGTTATCGATACTGAACCGATATACATACAAACATCTATTATTTTAAACAGATTTCTAGGAACCCTAGCCGTTTCCATTGGAAAGGATTGTTGCTAGTCGTCGAATATAATTCGCGGAAATATTGGATGAACCGGAAACATGACGCGTCAGTGTACACTTGGCTAAACGATCGCGCGATAGCGGGATGATACTTTGTACTCGGAAGTATTATAATGACGGTTCAAAGAACTTTGATATGCTGTTATAATTATGGAATGTAAATCGATACAGGTATTAAGAATTTGGACGATAAGTCGGTCACATGTTCACTCGTTATGTACGTAGTAATTGTGTATCAAAAACTAATCTCCCATTCAATTCTCGTAGATTTCAATGAATTGGATTTATCTTATCTCAAATAAAATAATGTTAGAGGCATCAGGACGATGATGTCGAGCAGCGCCATCTGTTGAGCGAATACTAAATATTTTAAATACTCGGAATGAAATTAAACAGCATCTTCATTACATAAGGTCCAAATTTCAATGATATGTGTAACGTTTGCTCAAATACGTATTTTGCCCTTCTCAGGCGTGATTCGAAACTTGGAACCCCTGGACTACGAGAAGTCCCACAACCACATCCTGTCAGTGGTGGCGTACGACTGCGGCATGATGCAGTCGGCGCCGGTCATGGTCACCATCAAGGTCAACAAGCCGTGCCGTGCCGGGTGGAAAGGTATGTATGGAAATAGTAACAAAACTTTCTTTACACTTTTATTTATGCTGTAACGGACAATAAGGAAAGAATAAATAGTGTTTGCTATGTACCTTATCAATGTAGTAATGCTGTTAGAGTACGTATAATATATTGCAAGGAGGTTGGTACCTCGCCACGCAGAAATAAACCTGCATGCATACATGCCATCTGTCCACTCGGACGCAAGCAACAATATCCAACAACCTTAAAAAAATTATAGTTAATGACGTCAAATTAGTATCTAATATATAATCCAGATTTAAAATCTCTCTCAAAAAAACACATAGTTAGATGGAAATTTTATTAATATTTCGGCAGTTTCCCCAAATTTACTCAAATATTGAGATGTTAACTTATCTCTACCCCAGGACTAGCAGAGCGTGTGGACTACGCCCCGGGGACGGGTCCCCTGTCCCTGTTCCCGGCGGCCCGACTGGAGGCCTGCTCGAGCGACGAGCGCTGCCCCGGCGTCACCAGGATCCAGGCCGCCATCACGCTGCAGGCCTCCCGCGCCGGCGTGGCCTGCGACCGCGACACGTACTCACTGCACGCTCAGAGGACTATTTGTGGTGAGCGTCTGATACCTTGCACCGAGATCAGGAAATGCAACAGTACTGATTCCCTTAAATAGTACAAATTTTGCTATGCTGTCCACATATTTAAAGCCTATAAGACCTATATATCAACTATTTATTGACAGGTTTGGACCCCAAGACGATCGACCTGCTGCCGAGCCCAGGCGCCGGCAACGAATGGGCCAAGTCCCTGAAACCCGATTCAGGTGAGCCATTCATGTCCCGCACTACCCTATACTACTACAGCTGAAGTTGTAGTCATTTTTGCACACTCTTACACAACAATTCTTGGTTTTAAATATGAACACGTATAGAAAACAAGACAAACCTTAATACGTACATTCTTGGATTTTTCAATGCCAAACACATACTTTGGCGCCGTCGTACACATATATACTTTTATATCTACTACATATTTCTGTTCGCTACGATAGTTCTTCCTACCTATTGTTTATGCCACGCAAAATAATATCATTCAGTTATACTATTGAGATACGGCCATGTTTGATTATATCATAAAATTTAACCTCATAAAACATATCTTGTGTTATTTTTTTAATGTTCGCCGTTCATGACCTTAGGATATAATAAGCATGTTTCTCAAAATTGACATTTTCCGAATTCCAGGACGCGACGGCGAGCAGATGTTCGAGTTCGACGGTGAGACCATCTCAGCGGTGGTCCCTGAGTCCATTCTGAAGCACTCCCTGGGCGGAGCGTTCGCGGTGTCCGCCTGGCTGCGGCACGCGCCCCCACCAGACCACGACAAGCATCGCAAGGAGCACTTGTTGTGCCTCGCTGATGACCACAGTCAGTTCACTGGATTATTTTTGACATCGCTGACCTAAAATTTAAACTTTTAGTAAGAGATGATCCTCACAGCTAATTTTGTCTGATGAAAGATGATGTCACTTTATTAAACCGTTCGAACTTTACCATCTCCGTGAGTCCATGTCTTGAACATTTACATTTTGACAGTCTTATTCTAGGTTCACTATGCAATAGATGACGTTAATGTCATTAAATTCTTAGCCATAGTTGGCTGATTTAGCAAGCTAGACGCTAGACCAGGGTGTCCCAAACATGAATGGATCCTCAAGTACTCATATTTAGAAATATGTACCTCTATTCGCCTTGATCGGTAGTGACTCGTTACAAACTGGTAGATGGATGATACCATGATGTACGTCTTCCAGAGATGAACCGTCACCACTACGCGCTGTTCGTGCGCAACTGTCGGCTGATCCTGCTGCTGCGGCGTGACTTCGGCGAGGGAGACCTGAACATCTTCAGGCCCGCTGAGTGGCGCTGGAAGCTGCCTGAGGTTAGTCTCGAATGTTATCTAGTAGGGAACAGAATTTGTTGGAATGTGTGCGGGCGTGTATGTACGTGCGTGCGTGTAATTGTGCGTGTTCGTAATGTCTAGCGGTGGCAATAGGTAAAGTAATGACAATTACCGCAGTAATTCATGTAATTCTGATTGTTGCTAGTTAACTGACTGGGGATTACATAGAGAAAGAATATTTAGACACTTCAGTAGTCTAATTTGATGTTACTTAAATGTTATTTCAGGTGTGCGACAACGAGTGGCATCACTACGCGCTCAACGTGCGCTTCCCCAACGTGGAGTTGTTCGTGGACGGCGAGCCCTACCGCTCCGTGGACGGCAAGGGGCCGGAGGTTATCGACGACTGGCCGCTGCACCCCGCGCACGGAGTCAACACCACCATGGTTGTGGGCGCTTGTTGGCAGGGTCAGTTAGCACACTGAACTTTATACAAATATGTGTTCTATGTGATGTCGTTGTAATTTGGTTCCTGTATCAATTATAATGTGAGCTACGAAGATTACCTAGTTTATGTCCTTATGCGTTCATCTCACAATGTGCCTGCAAAATTTCAGCCTGGTCGGGTTAATGTTTAAGGGGGCAAAGCGTAACATACCAACAAACTGACATTATCATGAATGTTCCGGCCAGGCACGGAGAGCGACATGAAGCACCACATGCACGGCTGGATGGCGGGGCTGGGCGTGCTGCTGGGCGGCGTGCAGCCCGCGCAGGCGCTGCGCTGCGCCGCTAGATGTCGCGAGGGTCTCAGCCTGGCGCCCGATCTATGTGAGTACTCAGCTTTACGTTCGATGCATCGTCGTATATAGTGATCTGTATCTCCTTTTGAATTGAGTGTTCTTACTGCAGATTTATGTCAATTTAAACAACTTATGTCTCTTATATATGTTCAAATTGTTCAGAAAGAGTTTAGAAAGTTGCGTAGTGTGATTGTAGTCTAAGTAAAGTCAACTTTGATATAAAGTTTCTTTAAATCAATAACAGAGACAACCGCCGAGCCGCTTATTTAAAATAGTTGGATACGACACAAAGAGTATACAAAAAGCCAATTGAGTTGATCTATAACTCTGAGCTTTTTTATAGTTGTGACTGCATTTAAATACATGTTACGGTGTAGATCTGAAGTCGGTGTCGGTGGAGGGCGACGGCGCGGCCGAGGTGGAGACGTTGGTGCGGCGCGTGGCGTACGGCGACGCGCGCGCCTTCCCCACGCCCGGCCGCCGGAACGTGCACCTCGACACCACCATCACGTATGTCGCCCCGCACCCCGCACCCAACACCCCAC
>DWPA01004514.1:0-12749 GCA_018251375.1 Calpodes ethlius | reverse complement strand
TGTGGACCAAATACATGGAAACCAAAAAGTTCACATATAAATTGCTGATGAAAACGCATTCTCCATACAAACATTTATTCCTTATTGCACCCTTTTAAACCTTTATTTTTACAACTAAATGTAGCCTATGTCCGTCTCCTGGTTCTAACCTACCTCACCACCCATTTTCAATTAAATCAGTTCAACCGTTCGTGACTTATAGTGTAACTAACACGACTTTCTTTTATATATATAAATTTACTTAATGTTATTCACCAACGATAGTTACATTTTAAAAGACTATCGTAAAGTAATCTAATTATTTTAAACAATAAATGAACCAACCAATTATAGGTAAACATCACATGAAAGAAAATAATTAAAACTTTAAAAAGAAAAAAAATGGTAGATAGTAAAAATTTTAAAACTTTATAATAATTTATTTAGTCATGTTTCTTATTAAAATGTAATATTATGAGAAATAAAACAGTGTCAAATATAAACATGACAGTATAAGAAAATAGTACTAATACATATTACAATAATAATCTCAAACAAACATACTAACATGGTAATTCAAATAAAACCTTAAATTAAACCTGATTTGACCTCCATAAAGTTTTATTTATAGATTTAATCAGATCCATTCAGTTATTGTGTCAGCAGATTCGATAATCAAAGAGTGAGATATGTTTACGAGCTGCGCACACCGGGTGAATGCATTGCCTCGCCTTAACTGTTGTGAAACCTGATTCCAGTCGACAAAGAGCCCCTCCAGAACGACTACAGAGTAGAGAAACATAGAGAGTATTTACATTTTTTTTTAATTGAACTTAACTTGCAATGTTTCTTAGTGTGTTAGCATGTTTTTGGTTCAAATCTTGCAAGCTGAATTACAACTTCTTCCTCCTATACTAGGAAGTTAAAATTTGATACATTGCTTAAGTTCCCATGACAATGTTTTATGAAAAGTATGACCTGATATGAGTGTAGACTCAGGGTTGCCTCCAAAGAGGGACTTCTCAATGAGGAACAACAGTACATATGAATGTTATCTTGATCAATGTGGAAGAACAGTATATAATTATGTATGTCATCTTGATATATATTTATAACTATATTTTTTATGTAAACACCTGAAGATCAGCTGATGATGCATTTAAAGGTAAGTGGCTAGGTGGCCATGGACATCAGTAACATCAAAGGCTTCACGATGTATCGCTGGCTAAGGAAGAAGACGGATGAAGAAAGAAAGATCTCTTTCTCTACATTACTAGTTTCTGCAGTCTTGACTTGAAGATATTGAAGGAATCGTTGAGAAATATGAAGGTTGTTTAATTTTAACTTCAATTTTTAAGTTATATCTGTTTATTTATATTATTGATAAAATTTTAATAATATGATACAATCGAATCAGGATTGAATCCCGCTATAGTTCTGCATGATAAAATCAATTTGCTGTTGTTTAACTAACTATGATAAGATGGTAGATATGATAAAAAGTAGATATCTACTCAGTGTGACTATGTTATTAACTATTCGAATGCGTTTCCGCTACCCTGTAACAATGGCAATCAAAACGTTTGAAATTTTCTATTTACGTGAGAACTTCCGAATAAAAAGTATATATAATCTATTTTCCTATTCAACTTCTACCTCATATACAAATTTCAAATGAATCCATCTACTATTTTTTCACTTTTACGGCAACATACATACAGAAGTTGAATTAAGATGATTTTTTTATAATTGTATAGTAACCTCAACTAAGATAATAACTTTATTAATATCCAATTTTTTCTACTTCTTCACAAAGAACAATGTTCTATCATATTCCTTTATTGTGAACGTTCTAAACAAAACGTAGTCTCTATCGCGGCATTGCTCTGTAAATCCTGAATCACGGTATGAAAGTTTTTCAATCTCGTTGCATATAAGCCGAGCGACTCGCACTGTAGTCAGGGAGTCCGTGTCCCGCGGTAGGACGGCCCGCGCAGCCGCCTCACTAAATGCGCGCCGCACACAAATTAGACCCTATTTCATGTCTCATAAGAGCCAACTTCAAGATTTGCCATTCTGTCGACTAGATCAAATTGCTAGATTGTATTCACCGATACCACGACTTTGAGAATGACGAATACTTGGATCATTTACAGGCAGATACCGACGGGCGCCTTTGACTCCTGTTTTGTTTTTTTTTTATATAATTACGATTTATTATTTTTTTTATTTACTATCCGATCCGTCAAATGTGTTGCCATATAAATTATTTCTAATAATGACAGATTTTAATAAAAATCAGGGGGATTTTAATCGAAATATAGTGAAAAACATTCAGATAAAAGACGATTAATCAATCGGCTATCGAGTGGGATGAAAATGATTGAATTAATAAAATTACTATTAATAAATAGGGATTGATAGAAGGATAAAGATTTAGGGTTGTGTGTATTTTAAAGGCACGTTATAAAAGAAATAAAAAATAAGAAAATTGTCTAAAATTAAAAAAAAAAATGTTAAGAGTGGACAACCCTGATCACTTAGAGGTATGAAAAATAGATAGTACCCGATTCTCAGACCTACTGAATATGCAAATAAAATTTCATAAAGATCGGTCCAGCCGTTTCAGAGTATGGTAACTAACATTGTGACACGAGAATTTTATATATAAGACAAGCTGAACCCTGCGCGCGTTGCTACGCCAATATGAAATTAATTGAAATGACAGCGGCGCCACCTGTCGAAAATTCGTCGTGTCAACTCAGAAACCTTCGTGGGCAACACAACAACTTTGCTAAAGATCATCACATGATTAAATGTATCGTTTACGATTCTATAAACGACATACAGACAAACATTCATTTTTATATATGAGAAGAGAAGAAAAGAGAAAGATTAAAGTTAAGATATACTTCAATTAACTTATATACAATGTCTTTAGAACAAGTTATGCTAGATATGAAAGTACCTACCTAGAGGACTGGGTACAGGAATAAGTATGCTTGCTTCAGTCTCCACGTTGTCTTGCTTCCACGGTACTTTGGTGAACTCTTTATCTCTTAAATTAATCTCGTGAGTCTGAAAATTATTATGTTAACATTAACCACAAAATATATTATACTGATATTGTATAGAGGTAAAGTTTGTGAGTTGGTATGTAGGAGTTTATCTTCGAAACTAATATACTGACTTTAAAAATTGTTTTACTTAAATGGTATGTGACGTAGGAAGGGAAGTTAGGCTTGATCTAAAAATGGATGGATGAAGGTAAGTGATATGTCAAAACAAAAACAAACCTTAATATGTCGTCCATTGAGATCTTGGTGTATTAAAATTAAAGTAGGATTCGCACAACCATGTAAAAATTCTAAATCATATACATTCAATTCCTCCAACCTGGAATGTTCATTTAAATATATGAAAAATATTAAATAATACATATTTAATATTATAATAATATTAATTTTTAACATTAAATGTTATTGATACAAAATTAATATTCAAAAAAATATTTATTCAAATTCATAAATTCACAGTAAAATCATTGAATTAACAATGAAACAGACTATATCAGTGAAAAACATAATTTACAGAATAAAGTAATGTAATAAAAATATCAATAATCACCTTAGACTAACAGCTTTCAGCTCTGGGGAATCCTTATCCCAGGGTATAATTTTAAATAGACCATCATACAGCCTCAGCCCTATTACTCTGGCTTGTGGGTCGATTACTGCTAGGATACCATTCTCTGAAGGCTTACCAATGCGATCAGCAACATTACCATGAGCCTTGGTGACTACTTCCAATTCATTGTTGGGACCTAGTGTCCATTCCAGTACCATTGCATTGTATCTCGATGTTAGAATGAAAACAAGATCTTTGTCTTCATGCTGTGAATGAAAACTAATATTGTAGTTAAATGTTATGGAAAAACTTTGTTTTTATATAAGGACAGATACAAAACATATTACTCTGAGAACAAAATCATTCTACAATTTGATGGTGATCAAGCCTTAATTTTCTTAAAATGTCAACTAAAATTTAAAATAAACAAGACTTAAAATAAATATATGCTCCTTCTTTTAAGTCTCAAACACTCACAATATTAGAAGAAATATTTATTTATTGAGAGAGTCAGTTGCATCTGGGAATAAATTTTGAGGACCTTGTGCCTCTATCATCCATCTTACAAAGTTCTCTAACAATGACTTCTCATTGAAGTACATTTTCAGTGTATTACATCATAATGGAGGCCATTCTTGAAAAGTAATAGTTACTAATAATAAACTTACAGGGGGTCTAAATAGTTTCATTTTGGCCACTCTTCCATAAAGCCCCACTTCTTTCATAGGGCGCAGACCTTCGGGTGTCACTAGGTACATCTCTAAGCGGTTTACCTTAGCCACCAGGAGGTTCAGGTCGGTTGGTGATGTGAAATTGCCTTAAACAAAAATTTAAATGGAAAGAAAATCCTCACCTAGAAATTACTTATTTTAAAAATTACCAAACATTCAACTAAACATTGATTTGTATCAATAATAATATTTAATACAGAGAAATGTGCAAATTTCAATACAATACTTTTCTTCAACAGTAATGAGATAATCAAATAGTTGTAACCGAGTGTTTTTTCCTCAATAAAAATCACTTAGGTTACAACTACTTAATAGTAATCGACTATTTATGCATGATAAACTAATCATTTCATTTAATTGACAACATTGCCTTGAGAACATGTTTAATGAAACTAGGTTACACATAATAGAATATTAATTTCAAGTTTAAGTTATTGCATTGTCCTATTGCATTGTCATATTGACTTGTCCTATTGACTTGTCCTCTTGGTAGGACCATCATATATTATTACATATAAAGAATTTTGTGATCGGATTTAAGCCAAATACATGGTTGTGGTTAAATCATAATTAAATGGCAGAGTATGTATGTTACGCCAATATTTCCTTTCTTTTAAAAGAATTTTGTTACTTCACAAAATAATATTCAAGTGCGTATTTAACTTGTGAGGAAATCTAAAAAATCAAAATCAAAGTTATTTAATCATATGAGATTTTTTCAACACACTAATGAAGATATTTTGGAAATAATATTTTATTATTAAGAAGAAATAGCAAAAATCACTCCTCAATACATATTTTAAATGTGTATCCTTTACCTACAAGTTATATTTTCACATTTATTATAACAATGTATCGAAGCCCATTTTTTTTTTTATGTAATTAGCCAAAAACAATCTGATGGTACACCTAATAGTACATTGTTACTACAATCCATAAGTAAAGCCTTACCATAGGCTGGCACCTGTGCCCTATTTTAAAATCTCAGTGTGTTAACATGGAAATTGTGTCAATATTCTAAGGTGCCGTAATATAGCTAAATATAATTTACTTTAAAACTTTGTTCATATATTCTCGTCTACTAATTTAGAATTACAAACTTTAGAAATTAAAAACCATAACCCTGACAAAATTTACCCAGTATGATCATAGCAAATATCTCGCATAATAATGAAATAGCAAAACAGAAACCTTAGGACACCCGGTTAATGCTAGATGGCTTTTCACTTTCATCCAAGTCCAATTAGACTAACGTCTTATTCATGTTGTTATTTGTCATGTCACGGGTATACTGAGACCCATTATACCCCAGCAACGATGGGCAACTGCTTTGAATTTTGTAGTCCTGCGTAAGTTATTGTTGTCAATAAAATTTCTTACTTATTGGTGTAAAAGCTATTGGCAACGCCATAAGCACAGGACTATTATCTCATATCTTTATTGCAAAATAACAGATGATTAGATTAAAACTCTTTTCAAAGACACTACAACTAACTTAAACCGTAAGTAAACATAAAAGTTAAATAGTTAGAATTATGTTAGACCATTCCATTAAGAATTATGTTCCAAAAAATCTGTATTGTGTGCACGTGCGTATTGTTAGAGTGTATTATACTACTGTTACAAACTAACATGCAAACCCACTCTGTTATATGTAGTTTATAATGTTTTGTACAGGAGTCTTCATGTGGTGTGTGGCAAGACGGGATCAGGAGACAAAAAAATCAGATTTTCGTTTTAAGACAAAGACAAATTAACACTAATGTATATGAGAATTTAAAGGTCTACTGAAGAGGTAGTGTGCTTGTGTATGTCCTCAAAAACCAAATCAAACTTAACCTATAAAATAATAATAAAGGGTACTATCCGCATAGTTTAATAAATATATCAAGCACTTTTGGGATCGGTATTATGTACGAAAGGTGGAGGAAAAATTACTTTATTAAACCTACAGAGCTGTCAGATATCATGTTAGTAATTTTAAAAACCTAAATTAGCATTGTATTTGAATATTAAACATAATGTGAGAGGTATTGTACAAATAAGACGATACTAGTATTGCAACAAGTCATTTTTAATTGAAGTTGAGACCATTTAAAGGCTTCAAGCAGTCAATACAGTCGAAAATAGCTCCAAGGTATATACTATTAGAGTTAACCTCGTCGGACGAAAACTATAATTTGTTAGACTTACCAGTGATACATGCTGTAACAGCTGTTGCTTTCTGAGCAGTCACAACATAATGGTACGCCATGGCGTATAATTAAAGCAGAAATTCTGTCTTTTTAGATTTATTTATATTTTGACCGACACTTTGTATTGTACGCCGCCTGCCAATTTTTTTATTTTGTCTAAATTAGGGATGTGCCTTGATTCTTGTTAGTAAAAAATATCGATTTTGCTAGATGTCAAGTATCGATGTTATAAGCGAAAGTTGGGATATCGATTTAAAATCTACGCAATACGCGTAATTATTCCGAAAATTATCAGAATTATACTAGGTACTACACTAATAATCATCCTAAATTTGCATTGAAAACTGAAAATGTTTAGATGAATTTACTAAACTTTAATGTTATTAACTGTTATAGCATATTTTTTGTACCTAATTCGAAAGTAAGACAGATAGTTAAATTTATCTCAAGTTTAGTATACTTCAATAAACTTCATTCAAATCGATTAAACCGTTTTTGAGATTAATGGAATCAAATTCTTGGCTAAAGAAACAAAAAATCGTCCAAATTATTGTTTTATTAATCAAATATATTATTTTATCGATTACTTAAAATGCATTTATGTGTATTTCCATGTTAATGTGAATCAACTTAAAACTATTAGGTCATTAACAAGCAGACAACATTCTTTAAACTCTATTATAAAATTATATTTTTTACGAAAATCAAAAAAGGAGGATGTTCTCAATAATTCATGGCTATTTTTTATGTTTTCAAAGTTCCTCATTTAAAAGGTTTTTAGGTTAGTATACTCTACACATTCATACTGGTACTACTCTTTCAAAGTTTAGTTCTCATTATCAGAAGTATGATAATATGCGAGAATTCTTCAAATATTTTAAGTATAAGACAAGGTCAAACATTTGCATCAATGATTTAAATAAGTTGAGAATTCAGGACGTAGGGTTCCAGAGACAAAGAGTTGAACTCCTTAGTGCATGCATAATGCTTGAATCGTGCCTGAACATAAGTTTTTGATAACATTAATTTTGCAAATTCAGTCCATTATGTTATTAAAAGAACTTCTAATACCTATGTAATTATATGTATTATGTAAGGTTAGAATTAGTTTATTTATAATCGATACTAAATAAATAATACAGCTCAACAACTGGTGACATAATCTGTATTCCGAAATTTTTATTAGGTTTTTTTATTTACCAGTATCATTGTTTTTACGGTTTATTGTATAGAGTAATAAAATCAAGCCATAGAGCATAGTAATAGTGCTTAGTTTTCCAATAGAGTAACTGGTAATACTTCAAGCAACATTTCATGTTGAATATAAACTTTATTTTATACCATAACGAGATTTGTTACATAATGTACCCTGGTTATCAGTATAAACTGGTGCACAACACTAACTCTCCTACAAATCTTATCATAATGCTAGTTTTTATCAATTAAAACTACTCAATGTATGGCATCAAAAATGTATATCACTTTATTTAATGGAATTATTCATTTACAGACACTGATCAACAAATCAGGAATTTTAGCCTAAAACCATAATTATTTACAGCTCGTTAAACAAAACAATCAGTCTTAATATTTGCTGGGCGGGACGCTTTCAAACAGCACCTGCGTTAGGAATGTGAATTTACCTGGAAAAAAAGAAAAAGTATTGTTGAAATATAAATAAATTAATAAGATAATAATTTCCACAGTAGAATTTCCCATGTAGCCAGTGGCAATGCAATGTACCGACTACCTGTACATCGAGATATGGCAATCAGAGTCCAAGAACAAATTCTATTTGTTCCCAAAATCTAGTACATTGGGAACCAAATAGAAACCTCTTATCTCCCAAGACTCAAATCTAACTCCAGAATAAAACTCATCTAGACTATTCTAACTAACATTTGGGTTTAGGATAATACTTACGTAAAATAGTCGTGGGCGTGAACTTGTAATAAACGAACAAAGTGTACACAATGACTCCCAGGAAGATGAACCCAATCGCCATCAGGTACTTGACTGACGGGTCGTGGACTATCGGCAGAATGGACAGAAAGATGGCGACGATCAACACGAAACATGGAACCACGGTCGGGACCCGGTAAGGCCTGGGCTTGTCCGCCTGGGTCTTTCGCAGCACCAGCAGCGCCACCATGGCTAAGCCGTAGAAGAACCAGAGGAACCAACTCGCGAAGTCGATCAAGGTTTTGATGTTGCCGACTGAGATGAATATTGATGTTAGGATTGCCTGTAACAAAAATTAAAGATTTTTTATAAATAGCAGACCTTGAATATTGTATTTAGTATTCAGTACGACGTATATACATTTCTATAACATCAATTTGGTGTCGCATTTGAAACATGCACCAGTAATTTACGCTAAATTCAAACGGCGGCTAAGCGGCACTTGTGACATATACGATCGACGTTCGACCGCAGTGACAACAGAAAGGGTATGAAAACATGAAAATCGTTTACATTACGTTCGTACGGACAACGCCCATCAGTGGTAAAATGTAGACCGCATATGCGCAAAAACGCACGACATAGTCATAGGAACGTGCACTTACATATTCAGTTTGTGGGTACATGTTTTTAAGGTTGTTCTTGAGTAGGGAGGTGGGAAAGAAATAGTAATTTTTTCACCTCACGTGAGCAGACGCATAGTAAATAAGATATGTTATTTTTTAAAGAGGCAGTTGCTCTCTCCCTTCGCCTGCATCAGGACGCCCAAGTTCATAATAGTTTTTTGTTTCTTACAATTAATTTTACAAACTGTATGTTGTCACGTTGTATCATGTTGCCCGCGACAACTTGCAGTTTGTAAAATTAAATATTGATTGTAACATTAACTTACTTCAGATGTTAAAAATATCATAAACTCACTGATTACGGCAATAAGCGGATTATGGATGCTACATGCCGCCTCCGTTCAAATATCTGGGAATTCCAGGAGTGTCTAGAAGACCAAGTTGCTTCAACAACACTTATTGTACTACATAGCAACATAACATGAAAACTCATTTTCTATCTTTGTAGTATGACGTAGGTACTTGGTACCTACCTGAAAAGCCACAGCCGGCGCCGGCGTCAGACGTTTCATATTCACGTATGAGAATACTTCCAGCATATGGCCGCCTCGCGCCGCCGTGTAACACACCCTGGAACAATCAACTACATGTAAAAAAAGCAATAATATTTCTCAAATTAGGTACCTACTAAGTTACTGATACATGCACACTTTTCTAGAGGTTTCTAGAGGTTCTATGTGTTGTTTGCATCAGTCACTACTCATAATATGTATGAAAATATTAAAAAACAAAGAAAATATATTACTTCATGCACAAAGTCTGGGATTAAATATGTTATCGCATTTGATGCGTATCCTATCCGGCGATAACATGAAGTAATCTGATCTTGCTGAGGTGACCCCAACTACTAACCTGGTGACCCCGAACTGCACACTCATCGCGCAGCCGAAGGTAGCGATGGCGACTCCGAGTGGGATGAGGAAGCTGGCGGAGCCCAGCACGCGCTCCCCGAAGGCCACGGCCACTGCCGGGACCGACACCATCTCCGTGTAGCTCAGCACCGTCATGTAGGCCACATTCATGAACACGTACAACCCCGTTATTAACGGCACCGCGATTGAGATGCTCAGCGGGACGTTTCTATTGAAATAATTTAATATTTTTAATAAATATAAAGCAGAAACGTGCATATATGTGAGATACATATGGAATGCTACCATAAATAGTGACTTATGTTTTTTATAAACTTAATCAAATTCATAGTCATCGCAATGGTTCTACACCAAGATTAGGGTCTTTTCTCATTACGTGAAGAGTACAGATAGGTAATAGTCCACCATGCGACCCATAAGTTCGGATCGCCAGAGTGTTAACACACCTTTGAGAACATTACGGAGAATTTTTAGGCATGCTATGGAGAACTCATAGGTATGTGTAGGCTAAGTGATTTATCTAATATCCTAATAGGTTGTCCAGAAAGTTCATGCCGATTTTCGATAGTTAGCACGAGAGACCTGGCTGAATATATCACAATTATTGAAAACCAATTACATGGGTATACACTATACATATTATAAAGTGCTTTCGCTTTCGAGAATATTATGAAGTACTTTCTAGTGTGCAGGTTTCTTCGTGATGTTTTTCTTCACCAAAGCATTTGATAATTAACTTGTAATACGCACATAACTTCTTGAAAATTAGAACTCTAGAAAATTTTAACTCACGCCCGTACATTCTTGATATCAACGAACTACTAGGCTAGCACTGCTTATAGATCCTAGTATTAAACATATACTATTATGAGGTACGTCGACACTTACATGCCGGGGTTGATGATTTCCTCAGTAACGACGGTGACACTGTTCCAGCCATCGTAGGCCCAGAGACCGGAGTACAGCGCTAGTGCGATGCCACCAGGGTTGAATGTGCTACCCTCAAACCCCTTGTTCAAGTGCTCTGTGTTGCCTGTATAAAAAAATTAAAACCAGGATTATACTTCACACTAAGATTTTTCTTTGAATGAAGACAGTTCCATAATAAGGTTTGCTTGTCTATTCTATTGTCTATGGCGGAAATGAGTAAACGGAAGTCAAAGTGTTTTTTTATAAACTGTAAAAAAATACCATTTCCTTATTGACTTTACCTTATTTACTGTTATAGAACACGGGCCTCAATTACGATGCCAATTATGGTATCTTTCGAGTGCGCGTTCCTATATCGTGTTGTAACCTCTGTCAATAGATCTAATACCTTTAGCGATTTCGTAGATGCCGCCCCCGATGACGATGAGACAGGCGAATACTTTGCATATTCCGAACACATTCTGCACTTTGACGAACAGCTTCACACTGGTGATGTTTATATACGTCATTATAACTGCAAGTAAAAATATAGCTGCATATTATATCTAAACATAAACGCTAACACACTCATATTTCGCAGTATGATTCCCTGTCGCGAGTGACATGGACAACACAAATAACACGTCACTAACACCCATAACCCGAAAACAAATATTTATCGGCCACATAAATATCTGCCCTGGCTGGGAACCTAACCCAGGACCCCTCGCTTCGCAGGCAGGGTCACTACCAACTAGGCTATGGGACCGATACATATTTATTTAACCTAATGTGAAATTATATTCTTACCAGTTGTTAGCACTTAAGATTTGAAGATGAAATAAGAATATACAATAACGGGATCTTAAGATAATTTTGCTTTGCAATATGCATATAATTTTAAAAGATTAGTACTCATTAGACTCAAAGATTAGGAACTCATGATGGAGTCATGTATATACTACATTTGCAGAAATAAATTCAATATATAAGAATACAAAATTACAGCTCAAATATGGAATTACTTTAAACATTTGAGAGTTATGTGTCTGTGAATGGTTTTATCACTATTCTCAAAACCATATATTCAAAACCCATGTTGATCTACAAACAATTAAAATGAAACAAAAAATACCTCTAAAACTTTATTCTTATCAAATATAATTCTTATTTATAACAATTTAAAAACATTTTTTGTTTGTACTTCGAAACCGAATCCATAATCCATCAAAGTGCCAGTTTGACTTCCATGTTATTGTATGGATTTGTGGTGACAATATTCATATCCCGTAGTAGTTCTATAATGCAGTACGTCTCCTGGGTTATCTGGATGTATCCACCGGAGCCTGCATTGAGGTTCTCTTGCATAAGTTGCTGAAAAAACATTGTTTTTTATTATACACTGTTGTGTTTTGTGATCTGTGTGATTAATTATTAATGAATGTGAGGTTACCCACACATCAAGATATTTATGAGGCGAGCCTACCACATCCCAGTATGAAATAATAAGTACATAACTTACACCTTGCAACATTTATGCTTCTTAGAGCATTTGATTTAAAAAAATTGAGAGTTCTGGAGAATATGTGGTTTTTAATTTGGATCTGTTAGAATCTATAGGATAAATATAATCTATTGATTCTGCTTAAAGCCATCTTACACACTCGTCCAAGTCAAAGACCAATGGTCATAAACTAAATGAATTTCATTTTGGTCATAGCTTTCAATTACTTTGGGGGGGCGGGGGGTGTAGTTGCCATCTTTGGTTATCATACTGACAAGATGTTTTAATATCAGTGAAATGGTTGTACATTAACTAGCATATATGTATAGTGAATTACAAGATGA
>DWPA01004513.1:0-12750 GCA_018251375.1 Calpodes ethlius | reverse complement strand
ATATTTATGTGACAGATAAATATTTGTTCTCGGGTCATGGGTGTTAGTGACATATTATTTGTGTTGTCCATGCCACCCCCGACATAGGGAATCCTACTGTGGGGGTATGAGTGTGTTAGTGTTTTAAAAAAAATGTAACATAACACTCTTTAGAACACGCCTTAACCTTTACTTGTTTTTTCAGACTGAAGAAGATTGCTTTGAGCATGAAAAAGAGTTAAACAAGCAAAGCTTAGTAACTCAAAATGACAGTCCTGCAGAGTCTTGCACTTCCGAAACTTATGATGTAAACCCTAATGAAATACCAGAAAGCAATAAACTAGATCTACTGAAACAAAAACATTTTATCGAAAAACTGCAAAGAATTAGTAATTTGAAAAGAAAGTCCGAGGAGTTCCCCCCAAAATCATACTATGCAGATATCATCAACTCAGAAAAGAGACCCAAAATAATAGATAAACCTTTACAATATAACAATCATCAACTGATACCAAGATGCAACTATGATAACTTAAAAGGCTTATATGACGAGAATCCAGTAGATATCACAAAAACATTAAATACGAGTATTCAAAAAGTTCTCAACAATGAAAACGATACAAATGATAAAAGCATAGAGCAACCACCAACAGAAGCACCATTGGAACTGAAAACTGAATGTGATGATACAGATATAATTGTCACAGATCCTGCTGTTTGCACAACTCCCAAAAGCTATGATGGTTCGAGAGAAAAGAAAAATTCATCAGTGCCTTTGGATTATCCATCTCCACAAGACAGTAAGTTATTTTTTTGCAAATAGTAGTCATTAACGCATGCACCAAACATCATCATTACAGTACATATTTTGTAATTACTAATTACATAACAAAACAGCAATGCATTAGCAAATTTTGTAACATATGTGTAATACTGAATTATGTCACAATAAGCAAAAATTTATGCCATATCAAGAATATATTTCACAATGCAGTAAAGTCGCTAGTATTATGACACTATTTATAAATGAAACACAAACATTTTAATACGTAAATATTGTTTTATTTGCTTCATACTGCTTACGTTTGCTAGAATCTTTTAAAGATTGTGTTGAAAATGCAATCATTTTTTTACATTTCATCAATTAAGTTGCATATTTTGTTTTGCAAAATTTTTATATTATGAAAACACGATGGCATTTTCAACATATCTAAAACTGTATTACATTGTTGCTTTTGAAAGAATGTTAAGAAAATGCCCATCGTGATTTCAGATTGTGCCAGTCTGAGCTCACTCTTTATGGACATTAAAAACTTAGTAAACGGTAAAGTGTCTAATATGCACAAGAGTAATGCAAATGAAGAGTTTCCAAGACATGCACTGGAGCATCGGCTAACAACGATACCCCAAAAGGAAGATGGAAAGAAAAAGTACCCACAACGTTCGTGCAGACTCTGTTGGAGAATAGGAAAGAGACGTGACACTAGATTCATGTGCAGTGCATGTGAACTACCGTTCTGCAAGTCGCCCTGCTTTGAAATACATTTCAATGATATTTACAAAGTATCACAATTGCAAGGAGATTATTACGCTACATAAGATTTTTATACTATATTTACTCATATTTTGTGATTTATTAAGCATATTAGTTTTAAGCATATTATAATCGCGAGTGATATGAAAATAGAGCAGAAAATGGTAATTTGAATCAAAGATTCATCAAATAGTATATTGGGACCAAAATTGAATCCTAATAAAGGCAAAACATACATATATTTATCAATTAATTAAGAATACTATTATAAATTATAATTATAACATTTGTAACACGCATATATATTTATAAGCACAAACAGTAAATAAGCTGTGATACAAAAGTAATTCTGCTCTCAAGTGCCAATTTGCAATATACTTCAAGCATGACACGAAAATTCTATTGTAGTATTTAAAATTGAAGCTTATATTGTGCCATTAGTTCTCTGCCATACTTTTTGAAAAGACTTTTTATTGCTCATATTCTAGTCTATTTATTGTATTTAACTAAGAACTTAGCGTTAGTTTGTGTATTTCAACGGGTGTGTTCCCATTTAGTGCCAGCAATTCAAGCCACGATAGTAATGTGTACCTATTTACGTATTGTAGACGCGATATCGCGTCGTTATTGAAAAATGTTGCTATATATTTTTTTCATGGAACGGAGGTGCTTAGCAACTTAAAAGAGAATACGTAGATGTACGATCTTATTTATGGTCTACAGAATTCAAAAATTTTATCCAGATTGTAAGTAAACTTATAAAAGTTAAAAAAAATATTTATGTAACATTTTTAAATTTATTCCTTATTAAATATGGCTCCTGTATGAAGCCTTGAATAGAACGATAAGACAGTTACAGTAAGTATACAATTATTTTCGTAACGCATCTTCTGAAGATCTATTGAGACGTTACGTTTAAAACTATTTCAATCCCAAACAAAATTTACTTACACTCCACGACTTTTCTTAATATAACTCTTAAATAAACATCAGGAGAATACTCCTCGCTTCAATCCATTATTATCAAGACATACCAACAGGCATCACAGGATTCATAAGGTCCCCGATTCATACTGCGACGTGATTTCGCGTCAGGTATAAACGTTGGTTTCCCGAACGTGGGGGCGTGAGAATCCTTCACGCACCTCTGATTTTCAAAAAAGTTACGTGTGTATTACAAGTTAATTATCACTTTGGTGAAGGAAAACATGATGAAACTCGCACACCCGATAGCTCTCCATAATGTTCTCGAAGGTGTGTAATGTCTACCAATCGGCATTTGGCCAGCGCGGTGGATTATGCCCTGCACCTCTCCACATTGCGTGAGAAGACTCAAGTCCAGCAGTTGAACAGTTATGGGTTGTGATGAATGAATGAATGACATCGCGTCCTCAATAATCTGGACACTTCTTGTCTAGATGCAAGTGCATGTGGTCTAGATGCAAGAATTAAAAACATTAAATGGTTGATGCGTAACGATTCAGTCTACATAGACCTTATACCCTTTTCCTCGGCTGTTACACTCAACGCCATGATGAAGTGGCGTACCTTTTTTTTAACATAAAACAAATACTCTTCAACAATTCTATCATGACAATAAAATACCTCTTTGTAATATCTAGTTCGATATGGTGTGACGTGGAAAATTGCAAGATGCCTTAAGTGCACAAATAAAGCAACGTTTTGTTTAAGATTGCAATGTATAATGTATGTAGCGACATTCTGTGAGTTTAATTAGTATGTGAGCAATTATTTTTATAATGACATTTATCTTTAATGCATTTGTATTACAATGACTATGATCTCTGTACCTGCGAAATTTACAAATAAGGTACTATTAACAATACAAAAGAAATTATAAGCTACATTCCTCTTTTTACAAACTGTCAATTTTAAACCCTATTGGCTTAAGGCTTGTACAAGATAACTCAATGATTGTACGGTAAATATTTTGTTTTTTATATTGTGTGATTTTATACTTAAAATGTAGTTCTTTGTAAGTGAACATTTTTACTGATATATAATTAAATATTGTGTATACTGAAATTGTATTGTACTTTTTTTTTGTTCTCTTGTTCTCGTAATGACTATATATAGTTAATTTCTTCTTGACTAACATAGTATATCATATCAAATAAAATCATATAAAGAAGCAGCGCTTTAAAATGCACCGTATTTTCATAATAGTAGTAGAATTTATAATAGCATATATTACATTTTGAAACCTATTGAACTAACCAATATTACTTTATGCATAAGTTCAAAAACTGAATATCAATACAACAGTTTTCCGAAATCGTATTTCCAGAAACAAATAAAATTATATACACGAACGATATACCTATATATGTATATGTTCCTATGTAGATAACTGCAAGTTATATTAAAAAACAATATTAGTCAATAAAACCGAATATATATCGCAATTATTTTTACATTGCAGGTGCCCTGTCGCTGGTTATCAATGGAGCATGCGATAACCCGTCGTTGCCAGTTCGATATAAATACATTTACAGTAGGAAGGGACATAAACAATTAGTGCATATGAACTTTGTGTACACAAAACATTCTACAACGCACGGGAAGACATCTTGGCGGTGTGTTCAGTATTTTTCCCTCAATCGATGTCCTGCTACCGTAGAGACTATTGACACGATGATTTACGCGGTCAACCATCAACACAACCATGAGGATTGTTATGATAAACTAATCAGAAATAACATTTACGAGATTAATGTTTCGCCTAAATAAACTTTTAACTGCCTATTAGCTCTTAAGTGGCTATTGGTACACTTCAGATTAAGGATATTTAAGTACATACTTCCTTAGACTCTGATTTTGAAACTATACGTCTCTGTGGGATAGGTATAAAGTATAGTTCACTTGACATTTTTGGTGACTGAAATTCGTTGTAAAAGGTTATCAAGGAATAAATTAATGGTCGTGCTCCGTATATGCGTATATCTGGTAAATGATTTTATGTTTATTTTAAAAAAAAGCATGAAAAGTGCTCCATTAAGCTTCTTAGGAAACCTTAACTTATTCCATAAAACCCAACGATCATAACACGCTATTTAACACAGCTTCAGAAATTGAAAAACTTACCAACAAAGATATGATGTATAATTCGATTTATAGCGACTACTAGTAATGTATATTTGAGCTATATTGAATGATCGTAATTTAACAACTATAAAAGGCAAAAAGTTGAAAGCACGAAGTTATTCATACTCAATCTGGGATTATATGGAGACTATTAATTGTCCTACACAGTTGAATATCAAAACTGTGACGAAGACGTAAATAATTAAATATAATGGAAACTAGGTTAGATTTAAAAATTGTAAAGTTCCTATACTACTATATTTTTTCATTTCATATTTATGTAAGTCGTACAAACTACCACTATTATTCACGGGAGATCTACTTAATTTTAAGTTATTTTCCTATAAATGTATTGCACTTAAAATGGACAAACTGGAATATTATTGTTTTCTCCAATATCTATCTAGTCACAGAATACCTTTTATGATCTAATTTCATAAATTAAATCTTAATCTCACGAACGTTTAGACGTGCATGGAATATGAGCAATATTTGAATGTTCGAATACGGACTCCCACTCTCTGCTACAAGTGCTACTGAGCGACCATATGAAATTCTCAAAAAAATCTTCAAATAAATATCGATTCGTTAAAAATTAATAGAATAATATTCTTCCACTGCAGCTTATGTTTTAAAAATTAATTGGCAACTTTTTCGCGTTCAAGCGTTATTATTATCTATTAATTGCTGAGGACGCTATATCGAGTCTAATAAGTAGTGTCGGTTTACACTGATACAATACGACGTGAAATGACGTCACTATAATTTCTAAAATTAGTATAAAGTTGATTGACATCGCATCTGTAATGCAGGAAAATAGGAATTTGATCGTAACAACCAAACAAAAAAAGAAATTCATTGCAGGTTATTTTCACGGTGGTAATGCAACTTGTATATAACACCACGTGGTTACATCGAAGTTCTGGATAGAGTTACTTAGGTACTCTATATAAGCGCACATATATCAACTTTCAAACGATTCGGGTCCATCTTGTCGTCAAATAGGCGTGCGCGGGGACATCCCGGCGTAAGCAGAGATTGCGGTATTTTAGAAGCTTATACCGTATCCGAGATGAAAATATTTTATGAATATAAACTAATAGTTTAAAAAATTTAATTCACGCTTTTTTACCGCTAAATTTAGTCACTGTGATGTTTACCATTCAATGCTCTTGCCTGGAAACATTCGTAAATGAAGTATCAGGTCATATAAGTTATTTATGAATTGTCATCAAAACTAAAGGAGTGTGCCAAATTTCAATTTCAGAGGATAAGAGGAAGTTCTAATTCAGGTTGCAAAATTTGACTCAAACAAAAACCTTTAAACAGATTACTTAGTCTCGAATTCAAGCAGTGATAATCCGTTTGAGATTTGATATGTGTATCAACCATTAACACGGCAGAAATTAATTAAGAAATAGGAAGTGAATAATTTTTTGATATGATTGATTGAATTGAGGGTTCAAATATTGCTTAAATAACATACGGTTAATTTTCAAGTGAGTTTTGTATCTGCTAATGGGATAAGAGTAATATAACAAAGAAAACTATGTATGTATAACGTAAACTTGTTTTATTTATCTTTAAGAATATTTACATTAAAAATAAATCTATTGGGATTTTAATTGTTTTGTTGGTGCTGCTGGAACCTGTGTAGCCAGCATGGCCGCCATTCTCTTCCGTGGTCTGTGTTTTTTACTAAATCCTATTCCTGTAATTAAAAGATATAAAACAAATAAAAAAACAGTTAAGACCACATAATGCACTTCAGATTGTAAGAATTAAAGATAATGATTAATGAAATACTTAAAAATTCATTTTATTTGTAACAAAAAGAAGGAAGTATTCACAATCTGTATTAAAATCAGCGAACAATGAAATTTCCGAAAATGTTAAAGAATGAAAATCACCATTCATAAAGTTAAATTTTGTAGAGGAAAAAACAAATAAAATTACCTCACATTAAAACGAAAAAATAAAGTTATTCGATGGATTGTTGCTGACTTTTTTGGTCACATATCCACTTGAAAATATTGAAAGTACTAGCAATTATCACATAGGTACACGAGTTCTCAGATATCTAAAAGTACTGATAGCAAAAATACAATTACGCAGTATGTGCGTAAATATTTATTATGCACACATACACAATAAGAACCTATTTTTAATTAATTCTAATAAATCAGTGTTCACTGCACTCGTCACCTTTGGTTATTTACCATCGCTGTCATATACCTCTAAACATTACAATTATACTTACGAACATCAATCTCCGGTTTTTGCTTCAAACCAAAAGATTTAGCGACAGCATCCAAATTTATATCCAATAAATTGAAAACATGTTTCAACTTCTTAACTTCAAACGCTCTTATATAGCCTTCATAAGCGTCTACTGCTAACGTATGGAACTCGGAGTCTTGAAGTGCTTCGTCTAACTGGAAATATTATACCTGATTAATTGGACGTACTTATGCATTGCATTGGATTCAATCTCCAAAAAATCATTTAAGTTATACCAAAAATATCATCTCCACATCTTTGGTATATGCAAAAAAATATTCAAGCATGGTACGTTTACTTAATAAAATTAAAAACAAACTATTGTCTTGTTATTTTAATATAACAATAACTTATTATAAAATACTTAAAGGCTTATTTTTTTAAATCTAGTTTTTGTGATTGGATCTATATTACATGACGGCGTCCAATTAAGTATACTATAATATACCTACTTACTTTTCTACTTCCAAAGACGAAACCTATCTTAGGCTAGGACTCCACAAATGATGTTTGAGGTAGCTAGTCGGCTTTTGAGGATAAAATCGATCAATAGGAATACTGCATTTTCCTTGCCTCGCGTAATGAAATCTTATTGGTAATCATAGATATCTTGCACATCTCTGATGGATATTAAACCTTACTGCGTCCGTTAAGTAAAGTTTTACAGTTGGACGCTAACCTTTATGAAAATATCAAATGTTTATAGTATCTACTCTGGCCTACGTCATTGAATAAATTCGTTTTTTTTATGTTATAAAAATAGCAAACGAGGTTGCTGTGCCACCGTCTCCTGCCGTCTACGAACATATGTGACAAACTCCGAATGGAAATGTAGTAAAGACAGTAAACGGTTAGTAGTTGGTATAAGTTTTATCCAAAAGTATTACACCAACTACGACATAGACCAACTCGAATTACAAAGTGCCGAACTCGAATTATAAATACGAAAGTGAGTTTGTTTGTTTGATATTTTGTGGAGATAGTTGGAAGGATGCAGATGTACCATAGGCTACTTACTTTTCACCGCGAAAACATATCTAATTTCTGACAATAGATCGATTACAATGTATAATTCAGCCAAATTAAAGAAAGTGTTCAACAAAGCGTTATCTAGCAACCAATGTTAGAAAGAGAACGACAGCCTTTTTATTGTTGTCCTATTTTCACACGCGCGCGACATCTAGTATATTATATATTACAAGAACAACTTACCTTGGGTTGTAAATTACTTAATTTATCCCACATTTCGAACTTGTCAATGAATATTTTAGCTTCTTGCAAATAATGAACAAACTCTTTCTCTTCCGGCCTCAACAATATCACGGCTTGACCAGTCGCTCCCAAACCCCGGGCTGTTCTTCCTACACGATGTATGTATTCCTAGAAAAAATACACAGTAACCTACAACAAATTGCCACATGGATGTCTATGAATTTAAGACAATGTAAGTCATTGTCATAAAGGCTAACTTAGCGTTTGTAAAATTATTTTCATGATGATCTCCATATTATACACTAGTAGTATACTAACCTATATCCTCCAGCCACATTTGCATTAGCGAAATAATAATAAATAAATAAACGCCAACACACTCATACCCCCGCAGTAGGATTCCCTGTATCGGGGGTGGAAGGACAATACAAATAACACCCATGACCCGAGAACAAATCTTTATCTGTCAAATAAATATCTGCCCCGGCCAGGAATCGAACACAGGACCCCTCGTTTCCTAGGCAGGTTCACTACCAGTTAGGCTACGGGGCCGTCCAATAAAGGGCGGCGCTAAAATTTGTCTCACAAATTGATGGATTTATATACAAAAACTTATTTCCTGTTAAAAAGCGCACAAAATTATTGGCTATATCAGAGCAATGGCATTTTAGCACACTCATTAACGCTTTAGGACCCAGTCCATGGAGACCTATAAGAAATAATTTACAAAAGTATTTATAGAATTACAAGTATGGAAAATCTTTTACTAAAGATAGATACTTACATTAGTGTCCGAAGGAGGATCAAATTGAACAATCCAGTCTACAGCGGGTATATCTAAACCTCTTGCAGCTAAATCAGTGCAGAACAACACTCCTTTCTCAGAATTATAAAAACTATTTATAGTTTGTGTTCTGTCGGCTTGAGTCATTTTACCCTAAAACAATAAAATAAGAACTACCTAATATTTTTTTTTAAATAAAATTAATAATTAATAAATGATGTACAGCAGTTGCAGTTTAAGTTAATTAAAAATAATATGTTAATTAACTACTTCGGCAGTAAGCTAAGTATAATTGCGTTAACATATATACCACTGGACAATTAAGGCGAGAGTTCTTGGGTAAATTATGTTTTTGAATGACATGTGTTTATTAATAGTATAAATTAGAAGTAACTGACGCATAGGAAAAAGAACCAATAACTGTTGGGAAATAAGGATTCGTGAATGTTGTTCAGCTTGATTCTCTATTCTTTACCAATGATTGATTTTAGAGGGATTAATAAACTCAGTACTTACATGGATACTTAACACTGACATTTGACAATATTTACTCAAAAATTGGTGGTGAAAAACAACAGACTTACAGCTTGAGAAGAAAACCATAACTTTCAATTTTTGTGTTTTCTTTAGCAATTTGTGTAACCAAAAAAGCCTGTATTCAGTCTCGCATATAACATAACTAAAACAAAAGACATTGACATTTTATAGTAAATAATATTATAAAAATGAGACAATGTTTAATATAGTAACAATTTTTTAGATTGCCTTTTTATGTGTGGGTAAGGAACCTCAAATTAATTTTTAAATTACTTCCAAAAGATATTATTTTATAACAGATATTTTATAACAGACACAACTAGTCTACTGACTAAATTAATAGTATTCCCAACACAAATATATGTTTTTTAATATTATATTGTTTTTTATACTTTCTAACAATAAGTGGAAAAATATCAATGCAAATACTTATATTTTAATGATAAAATACTTAAATGTTTCTTCTAAACAAAAGTAAGTAGCCACATTATTAATATTATTTTTTGTTGTATTAATAAAAATTTATAAGTACCCTTGTTTTAATCCATCAACAGTTGCCCTATCATTGTCTTCATTAGTATTGATTGAAACAACATTTTCCTTCATGGCAGATCTTATCAATGCATCTGTTGTTTCAGATTGTGTGGCACTGAACAACATAGTTTGACGGTTTTCTGAAAAAAAAATCATCATAGAATCAATTATGAATATATAATATAATAAGTACCCACTCTGAATTCGAAATTTGACCATAATTCCATCTGATAATGGGTTTATTTCACATTGATATTATTTAATATTTATTTTTTATGTTATTTAATGCTTTAATGTATTCAGGTAGTAAACATTTATGTGATAAAACATTAGTACAAAGACAAGCTTATCTCTATGTCTCTTCCAGCCAACCCGTTCTGATGTAAGAAAGATGAATGTGGTCTAATGCAGACTCAGCTTTTGTTAAAGCCGGCACTATCCTCAATTTTGGACCAGTGATTGCAGGTCCAAAAATAATTGTCTGGTACGGACCAGACTAATTAAATAACAAGCAGGAAGTACTATTCATGTGACAAATACTCCTACTCCCTAAGTGGTATGTGCTTTAGTATTTGTCAATTTATATGACTCATACTTACTTGGAAGTCTACCAATGATTTGCTTTAAGTCTTCTTCGAAACCGTACTGAAAAATTTTATCAGCTTCGTCTAATACCAAACATTTCACATAACTATAGTCAAAATCCTTTGTCCTCATATGATCAAACAATCTGCCAGGTGTTGCAACTACTATATGTACACCTGGAAATTCAATCACAATAATCACTTCATTGATATCAAAATGGCTACTCAATATGATATAGTAAGGACAAACTTTATTTCTTTTTAATAATGAAAGTTACTTGCCCTTTGCTAGTTCTGCACTTTGAACTCGTCTATTTTCACCACCAATTACTAAAGCTGAAGTTATTGTTTCATGATGATATGTGATCAATTCTTGCAGGACTGAGTAAGTCTGTGTTGCTAGCTCTCTTGTTGGGGATATTATGATACAACATGTACCTGAAAATTATAACGAAATATCGGATATTGTGATTCATTTATAACATCTTCAGTCATACAACTTTTACACAAATGCTCAAGCAACCTATAAATTTAGAAACTTTAAAAACTAGTACTTATTTGATGAAATTTTTTTTACAAGGGTTCAGTTACCAGGATGTCTCCACAAATCTTCAATATTATTTACCAGAAACAAAACAAAATCCAAACCTGGTGTGGCATTATTCAATTCTTTAAAAACAACTTCAATGACCGGAATCAAAAATGCCAAGGTCTTCCCTGACCCAGTCTTAGCTGTTGCTACAACATCCATTCCGTCTAATGCTTTTGGTAACACTTCTGCCTGAATGTCCGTCATGCGTTTAAAACCCATGTTTTCTATCGCACTCAATGTATATTCTGAAATTTCATCTTTAAACTTTTTAAACTTCGGATTTCTTTTTCGTTCTTCCATAATATTTACACCGTGCAGTAATAATAACAAACAGAACAATATTTTGTTTCTACAATGCTTAACTTATAGAAAACAATAGCTTAGGATATTTAACATATAATTTTGTCTAAAAGTAAACATTAATTTAGTAAAGTTGAAATTGAATTGACATACGACAAGTGACAACCAGCAAACAGACTAGCTAAAGATGGGAAATGATAAAATAACGAAATGTCAACAGATTGTGTAAAGATATAAGTGGAGAAAATACATTATATAAGTTATTTATCATGATGCTAGCAATAATATAATAACAAGTGAACCTGTGTCGTGACGTGACTCTAAATAGTCTGTGGCGACGTGCTGTTATTGTGTAATAACTGTAAGATATCTGTGCCATCGACAACCGTCAACTATCAACGGTCATATTGTCATTTGTCAAAATAATACCATGTTGTTAGGAGATACACGTTTTTCTACGGCTCCTACTAGCGAATTATAATTTATAAAACTTGTAACTAGCTTTTTCTTAAGTATTCAAAATGCCCACGCCTGACAAGATATTAATGAGAAAAATAAAGAAGCGGGAAAAGAAAAAACTGAAACTCATTGCGCAAAAATCGAATGGTGTATCCGAGGATGTCACAGCCGATGCAGGTAACCTGCATTCTAAACCTTTGATTAATTTTGATGATCTTTTAAAAGACTAAGTGGACCAAAATTAAAGTAATCTTAAGCTGTATGGTTTAATTGAATACAAGTTATCAAAAAAGCTCCACGTATGTATGTCATATTAATTTATCGCATACATAAATACGTAACTTTGTTCTCAGATTATTAACATGTGCTCATATGGCCTTATTGTCGCTGACAGTATGATCTTGAGTGTTTACAAAGTTGGGCAACTTAAAGACATGTATTATTTTAATGTGAATTTTATGATGGCTATTTATTTGAAAGAGATATTGTAGTACAGAAATGCCTAACCGATGTATCAACTTGAAAAAATTTTGGTTGTTGTTGAAAGGAGACATAATTATCTTAGTTAATTTTTTTACCTATGAGTATATCTGAATATGCATACAACAAGTTTTGTTTTATTTTATTTTCTGAAGAGGCTCACTAGCTTGTAACTTTCCAAATAAGGAAGAGGTCCATAGCATGTCAATATTAAGTCATCAACAAATTAAACAACTGTGGGTACATTTGTTGGGAAGGGTGACCAATAATGGTAACAAATTCTTAAGTATTACAATGCTCGCGATTGGGTTCATCATTACAACCCATAATTGTCCCACTGCTGGGCTCGAGTCTCCTCTCATGAGATGAG